>NAJI01000389.1:110209-134443 GCA_002179835.1 Calonectria leucothoes
CAGCTCTACTGCTACCGACAGTGCCACTACCGGCAGCTCTACTGCTACCGACAGTGCCACTACCGGCAGCTCCACTGCCACTGACAGCGCCACTACCGGCAGCTCTACTGGAACTGACAGTGCCACTGGTACTGATGCTGCTACTGGCACCAGCGACAGCAGCGGCACTCCCACCGGCACTCCCACCGACAGCGCTACCGGCACTCCCACCGGCACTCCTACTGACACTGCTACCGGCACTCCCACTGGTGCCTCCACCGACGTCCCTACTGGAACTCCCACTGGTGCCTCTACTGAAGCCCCCACTGGAACTCCTACCGGTGCCTCCACTGAAGCCCCTACCGATGTTCCCACTGGCACTTCGACCGGAACCTCTGGCGAGTCCGAGACATCGACCGGAACCTCATCCTCGTCCACCAGCTCTACCAGTGTCAAGCCCGACCCCAACTACCCCTACTACGGATGCGTCGGCTCTACCAATGGATTCATTGGCTTCGTGAACCGCGGCGACACTGCTGACATGAAGGCCTCTGTCTGCAGCGACTTGTGCGACGGCTTCGACCTGTTCGGACTCCACAGAAAGTAAGTCTCACACCCAGCTCACCCGTGAATGCAGAAATAAGTGACTAACACAAGACTTGTGTAACAGCACCTGCTACTGCGGTGACAGCCTCGATGGCGCCGGCGCCGGCAGAGTGGAATCGAACCTGTGCAACATCCCATGCGATGGCGACCTGACCCAGGCGTGCGGCGGTGATGTCCAGACCAAGCGATCGTTCCAGCCCCGCCGCGTTGCTCCCCGCCAGTCCGTCCCGGCCGACATCCTCCTCTCCATCTACGTCAACCGCGAGATCGCCGGAGCCGGCGGCAACACGGCCTCGGCCACCACCACCACCACCGTCACCGGCGCCGATGCCACCCTCACCCAGACTGCCACCGTTGGCGCCGGAGCCGGCGGCACCGCCACCCTCACCCAGGTCGTCCGCCCTACCAGCACCACCTATGTCATCTTCGTCGGCTTCCCCGGCGACGAGTGCCACGCCGGCCAGGTCGTCTACGTGCAGGAGCCCTGCTCGTGCCGCGGCGGCTACACCTACGCCCCCAAGACCTGCACCGCCACCAGCTGCCAGGGCCAGGTCGTCTACAGGCCCGAGACCTGCTCCAAGGAAGAGGGCCGCAACCAGGTCATCTACCAGGCCGAGAACTGCTACGGAGAGAACTGCGGACACAGTGGTCCCGTCTACAAGCCCTGCGAGGATGAGGGCTACCCCGGATCTCCTGGCTCTCCTGGCTCTCCCGGTACTCCTGGCTCTGGACCTGGCTCCAAGTGCACTGGCCCCGAATGCCCTCCCAGCTCTGGCACTCCTGGCTCTGGTACTCCTGGTACTCCTGATTATGAATGCTCTGGCCCTGAATGCCCTCCCAGCTCCGGTACTCCTGGCTCTGGCACTCCTGGCTCTGGTACTCCCGGCTCTGGTACTCCTGGTACTCCTGGTTATAAGTGCTCTGGCCCCGAATGCCCTCCCAGCTCCGGTACTCCTGGCTCTGGCACTCCTGGCTCTGGCACTCCCGGATCCGGCACTCCCGGATCCGGCACTCCCGGATCCGGCACTCCCGGTTCTGGTACTCCTGGCTCCAAGTGCACTGGTCCTGAATGTCCTCCTGGCTCCGGCACTCCTGGCTCCGGTACCCCCGGCTCTGGTACTCATGTCTCCGAGTGCTCCGGCCCCGGATGCCCCCACTCTGGCTCCGGTACTCCTGGCTCTGGCTCCGGCACTCCCGGTTCTGGCTCCGGCACTCCTGGCTCTGGCTCCAGCTCCGGCTCCGGCTCTGGCTGCACCGGTGCTGGCTGCCCTGGCGAGGAGACCCCTTACACCGTCTCCGCTGCCAGCAGCCACTTTTTGAGCTTCACTTCTATTCTCGCCGCCGTTGCTGTGGCCTTTTTCTAAACTGTCGATATTAGTTAGACTTTATTTATCTTAATACACACTACTTTACTTTCGATTCTCTGCCCGCAGCCATTGTCATGGTACAACTCGTAGACTAAACAACTGATCTGCAGAACCCAAACGCGACATATGATTGGCCAAGGCGTATTAAATCTCCTAAATATGGAGGAGCAACAGTGCTCCGATACCTTGATCGCGGCCCGCTGACTAAGGTTCTCTTTGGTGCCCAGATCGTCCGCCTCGTATGGTGCCTCGTATGCAGCCGCGTAATGCCGCGCGTAAAGAAGCTCCGCTTTATTGCCGGAGTGGCGCTTCCGTGTTTGCGCTCAACTATGGCATGTATAGCAATGAAGCAGATGCGTATGAAAAGAATTAGCCAAGTGCAGTGCTTCGTTGTGAATTGAGTGTATGCCCAATGTCGTGAGAATGCAAGCGTGAGATGGCGAAACCATCATCTCATCTCAGCTGTCTTGGCAGGTTGCAGGGGGGTCCAACTGCGCCACAAATTGCATCACTGATCAAATCTTCAACACATCAGCCCCCGGAGCGGAACCACCGGGAACCATGTCTCGTCGCAATTCACGAGTAAAAATAGCTGTTCAAAGTTTATTGAAACGGGGCATTGTACGTGTCCATGGCCAATCCCCGGTGGATCTGAGCGATGTCGAGCAACGTATAAAGCAGATGGGCTCCGCAGGTTCCCATGCAGGTTGGCCCTAAAACACAAACTAGCCAAATTAGTTGTTTCTTTGCTCAAACCGCCTCAATTAAAACACAGGTATACATATATATCATGTAAGAAAGTTTACAGCCAATAGGCAAATGTGGGTGCTAACTAGTTAGGGTCGCTTCCAAGCTGCTGCGCACCGTCATTGCCGCCATGGGCGCGGCAACGCTCGCCTCCGCATCTCCCATAGACGGGAGGTCGATTCTACCTCGCTCCAACGACATCTGCTCGACGACCACTGCTGCTACACCGCCTGGGTCCGGGCTGGCCGACATTTCCATTGCCGAGAACGAGTCGGCAGCTTCTTGGACGCCGGTGGACGAGGTCGGCGATTCGCTCCAGCTGATCCATGTCCGCGCCATTCGAAACACAGACCCGGAGGGAACAATATCAATACAGTACGCCTTTACAAACACAAAAAAGGTCCCGGCCTCCTACAAGTGGTCCATATACCAAACAAACTCTACAGAGGCCTACCCGACCTCGGACCAGTACACTCTTGTCACAAACGAAACCGAGACGGTCAAGGACATATTCCTCGGTGTCGTCAGCTTTTGCGTCGATGATAGCGGTGGTCAAAGGCTTCTAGCTGGCGTAAGTGCCTTATAAGTAAGTAAAAAGGGAAATTAAAAAAAATCAATAAAATATTTCTATTCAATGTTTGAGGAGCGCTCTTTGCGTTTCGCAGTGGATTGCAGCGAAGAGCTTCAAGTCGCAATCACTGGACTTTGGTGTATCAGATTGAATACCGACCCCTACCAACACATGCTTGGATCCGACAAGTAACTGACCGGGTTAATATGCCGGAGAGGGGAAGTCTTATGATATTGAGACAAATGGCCACTTCAATGAAAGACGGTAGCAAAACTTGTCACTCTGCTGGTTGCCGTCTTGGCAGTTGGTTCTTGGTCAAAGTGTTGGGAGCCGGCTAACACAGGGCGCTAGGCTGCTCCCGCTCGCATGCATTGTTCGAACATCATCCCACAAAGAGGTTAGTCCAATAACGGCAACGGCTCAGGGGGCTGGTGTTTCTCTTTGTGAATCTGAGGCAAACATGTGCGCTGGGTGGGATAAGCTGTTGGCAGGCCGTTTGTGTCAGGACGGCAAGCCAAACCTTGACGGCACAGTCATGTCGTATTAAGCAAAACCTTGACGACGACTGGCACTGCAGATAAACATGGAAAGATGACTGCAACCTCGAATAGAAGAAACAGCACACGCAACTCTATTTTCCCGCTGCTGCCCTCACCAAACATCACACACGCTCAACTAAAGACATTGAAGGGTCTATCCATTTACATGTTTAGAGTCTGTTGTCTGACCACCCAGTCATGATCTCGTATCAGTTTGGGCTTTTCGCAGATCCTGCAACAACCTAACAGCGGACTCCTGCCCCAGTGATTTCGCATATGTCAGCGGCGTCTGGCCGCAGTTATCCCTTGCGTCCACATCGACCGGCGCCGCATCGGCCAGCATCCGAATAATTGATTCGGACCCTACGGCCGCGGCGTACCAAAGCGGTGTTCGCCCCCGTCCGTCGGGCGAGTCGACCTGGACCTTTCCCGTGTCCAGCAGCAACCTGACATTGCTCTCGTATGCCATGGCGACCGCATGGGATAGCGGCGTCATTCCGTCCGCGTCTCTTGAATCCACGTCGACCTTTCCTGTAGCCAGCAGCATGCTGAGAATGGCGCTGGACTCTACTGACGCGGCATGTGAAAACGGTGTTCGGTCACGGTGGTCCCTTGAATCAACGTCGACCTTGCCCGTGTCCAGGAGCAAACGCACCACCCGCTCGTACCCTGTCGATGCAGCGTGCGACAGCGGCGTCATCCCGTAAATGTCCCTTGAATCGACTTCAACCTTTCCCGTGTCCAGCAGCAGCCTGACAATGGCCACGTCCCCTGTCGTGACGGCATGGGAGAACGGCGTTCGGCCACTGGCATCGCTCAAGTGCGCGTCGACTTTCCCCGAGTCTAGTATCATCTCAACAATAGACACGTGCTTCCGACCCATGGCCCGGAACAGCGCGAGCCGGCAGTTATTAAGCTCCGTGTCTGCATCGGGCGCGCAGAGGGAGAGCAGAGTCCTTGTTACTTGTTCGTGTCCGAAAGTGGCCGACAGAGCCAATGCCTCGGCTATGCTGGACGCGCCGGCGTCCAGGGCCTTTTTGATCGTTGCCTCTTTGCCATGGATAGCAGCCCATTTGAGGGCCGAGCTGATGAACCGCTGTGCATCACGGCCATATAAGAAGGGATCAAGACGCGAAAAGAGCCGGCGGTTTACTTGAGCGAGTGCATTTACATCTCCGTCAGACTCTAGGTCCGCGGCAATGGCTAGTAGAAGTTCGTCGGGCAGATGCAACATGACGGGCGTTGAATCGGCTCATCAAATTCCAATCGTGCCATCTTCACCACGGGAGGGACAGAGTAGCTTGTCCAACGGATAAATGTATTATCCGACTCTGGGCTAGCTCGCACTAATCATCGCAGACACAAGGCGTGCCACGGTTCATCGCTATGTCCAGTCCACATGACTGCATACGGCTTATTGCTCCTTTTCCAGGTGTTGAACAGGGAGAGACTCACTGACAAGTGATGTATCAAACGGAAACCCATATTCCTCCGAAACTAGAGCCAGTTTGCTGCTGTCATCGACATCTCGGGACATTTCTGCGATCAGACTCGTCACTTTGCGCAACAAACTGCATTAACAGTCACACGGCGTGGGTCCAGATTACGCCTGCGATCTATACAAGTACTGATTGGTTTGAATATGAATTTACATGTTGATATTATCGTGACAGATGCTTGTCGGCTACCGTCTCCCCAACATCAGCCTAAACCCTCTTAAAGACCCGCGTGGCCGTGACTCCGTTGACGGTGTGAATGTTGACGAGCTCGTCACCCTTGAGCTCGTACGTGACGCGAATGACGGTGACGGGCTCAAAGGTCCTCATAAACGTCTGCACCAGCTTGCCGTCCTCCCTCGTCACCACCGAGGACCACGGCACGCCGTCCAGGTGCGGCTTGGTCGTCTCCTGGTCGAGGGTAAACTTCTCCTCATTGGTCATGACTTCAGTGATGGTCTTGATGACGAACGAATCACCGTCCTCGGCAATGTCCAGCGTAGGGACATACTTGGCCGCCAGGTCCCTTGTTTCCTGCCCGATGACGCCTATCAGCTATATTAGCACACGATGCTGTGCATGACATGGCGGCCATCCGGTGACTTGCCCGCTGCTTTGAGCATTTCGCCAAACTTGTCGCTCGAGACTTGCTCATATTTTCCAGAATAAGACATGGTTGCGTGTAGCGCTGGTGTATGAGTGGGTAATTGCTGAAAAGAAGCGATCTCTTTCTGTGTCTCTCTGTGAAGATTTGGCCTGAAGATTTAGTAAAGGAGAACCTAAACACGTTGCAAGACTCGGATCGCATTTTGTTGGGAGTGTTCTAAGCCAAGCCTCAGAGTTCCATGGCGGTGTCCAACTACGGCTTACCGCGTGCTTCTTGCTTGCTTTTTTAACACGCCTTTCAGGTGTGGCGTGTTCTAACCGGGACCTCATGTGGGCCAGCCACACGGCCCGAAGCCATCACCAAGACCAAGTCACGGCCAGTGCAGCATCTACTTCCGGTAGCCAATAAAGCTCTGTGCGGAAGAAAACGGCTACATCTTTATCCTGGCCATTTTCCTGTTTGTAATGGAATCCTGGGCCTCAATAGCTGACCGGAATCGACACCAACATGGCACTCTTGGCAATGTAGGACTAGTCAACTAAGCGGTCAAAGCAACCGTCGATCTTCATGCAAAACCCCCAGTAGCCCCTGTCCCGCTAGTAAAGGTTCCCTTGTTCCAACTTCGTCCACGAAAGATATGAGCATGGGATTCAGCAATATTACTTAAACAAAGCATGTAATTGTGCCATAGCATATGAACCTCAAGTATGCTAGCTACTGCGCGGACATCTACCCGCACTCCCTTTAACCGCGACCATGTATACAGTAAAACGCAAAACTCTTTCCTGACAAATGTACTCATCGTACTCACCTAGAAGACAAAACCCCGTTTCATTCTGAATTCAATCCAGTTCATCTTCATTTTCTTCCCATGCACCCTCATGCTCATCGCCCTCGCTATCATCGTCGCTGTTCTGCAAAACCTCTGGGCTGCTCCTCTTCGAAGTTCCGTGGAATGTCTCATTGTCATGCATCAACTCTTGGGTCGCGTTTGAAGTGAAGAAGGGGTGTTTCTCATTCAAAGGGCGACCTTGGCATACAAACCCCATGAGAGTTTGTCTAATGTCTTGACCCTCGCGCCGATACGTCAACCACTCCAAGAGAAACCGGACTGGCTGCCTAATCTTGAGCTGTATGGATGTGAGGTTTGGCATTTTCAAGCCTGAAACGCATTTACCGAAATCGCCCGAGGTGGCCTCTGGCCCTTCAACCCCCAACCAGACAAGCAAGGATTTGTACTCGTTGAAGTCGAAATGCAAGCGCCCAGCGATGATGCCAACTTCAATCGAAAGCCATGTTGGAACCGTGTCGCACTCTTGCCTGGATGGGATTGCAAAGTATTCGAGTTTGTTGAAGATGCGCATCGACTTGGTCACCGCAGCAGCGTAAGTCAGCAGCCAAACGCGAGGTTCCTGGAGCCCACGGAGCGTGGGCATGAGCAGTTCAGCCTCCTCCGAGATGATTATGACCGCCGTTGCTGTTTCTGGGCTCCATAGGACCCATTCGACGGGACGCTAATCTTGGTGTCAGTCATGTCAATCCAGAAAAGGCGCGAACAAAAACCGCAAACTTACCACGACTTTCAAACCATCTCTGGCACCATCCCCCATGGCAACCTTAGTGAACTCCTCTGACACAAAAAGCCTCGAGCCTGTGTCCTGCACCCCAAACTGGAGGCCAATGCTTGTTTTGCCCACAAAGTCAAAGGCTCGAGTGAATGGTCCATCGGGGACCAGAACCCCGGTTTCAACGAAAGTCCGGAGGTTTGAGTGAAGGCCGGGGAAGCTGTACGGCGATAGCTTCACACGAGTCTGCTTTTCGCGAATTTGTTCGACTTCAAATTCGACCTCTCGTTCCTGCTCTACCTCCACCATGGCCGACAGATGGAATGATGTGCCACCGTTGCATGTTTCGGCCTGCTGTTTAGTCAGCGCGGCGCTGAACCCTTTCAGTAAAGGAGCATCAATCTGGCTATTCTGAGAATCTGAAACCGTATCCTTGGGTCCATAGAGTTCCTTGAGAGTTTGATCTTCTCGTTGAAGGATGGCCTGGAGAAGGCTTTTGGCATCTTGCTTTGTCTGACCACTCTGCCCATATTTCCACAGCGCATCGGTCCGTCGGCAAAAGTCGAAACCCTGTGCGAGGTGGAGGGAAGTCATGTCCTCGTTTGCGTTGCAGCTTTGCTCGAGAAGCCAGCGCACGACGTCGTCAGAGGTGACTGGCAGTTGCTGTGGACTCGGGTCCCCGGGTCGCAGCTCGATAATATTCTGATATACCTCGGGAGGTGCAATAAAGGCGACTCTCTGTGTCGATCCAAGTTGTCGCAATCGCATCGCCGCTGTTATTGTGTCCGATATTAGCCCTGATCTCATCTTGCACCCAAATACATACTCACCTTGTACTGTCTGGTCTTTGGTTTGACCCATGCTGATCGTGACGGCCCCTGTCGCATTCGCTGGGAGCTTCAGATCTGTTCCTCGCGTATGCGCCTCGTCAATGTACACCACGCACTCACTCAAGTCGTCGGCAAACGGACTCGCTAACAGAGGCATGGCGCCCTTCTGAAACCGGGCCTTGACCATTGCTTGGCCTTGGCGATTAAAGTAGACAGCACCTTTGGCTTCGTGGTCCCTCGCTATCCATTCCTGAGCTAGAGCCTCGTTTTCCATCTCCAGGATGTGAGCGCCAGCGTCGATTAGGATGCGGATTTTTTTGTTGGAAAGAAATGACAATAGGAGCGGTTCACTCAGTCGCCGGCCTTCAGAATCCACGGCTTGGTAGCAGGTTCGATTTCGCGGCTCGAGAAGGTAGCAGAGAACCTCGGCATTTGTGTGGATCAGACCGGGTAGATCATTCTGTTTCACCGTCCAAGGTAACATTCTTTTGTTGTCGTTTGTTCCGCTAAACCCCGTAGTGAGCTTGACCTCCTTTTGCCTTTCGGGGTTGCCAGATACCAACGGTATGTCCCAGCCAGATGCTTGTAGTTTGACCTCGAACTGCTTGGCGTGTTTCGCAAAAACGAAATTGTTCATGTAATAGTTCAGAGCGTGCGTGTCGAAGCGTACATGTCTCCACAAACTTTGCATCTGCGCTTCATCCTCCGCGTTCAGTAGTCGAACATGTTGAAGCTCAAGTGGCAAATTGCCGCACCCATGTGTCCAGTATCCGTATTGTGTCGAAGGGTCGTCAGATTTGATGATGTGTTGCAAGCTCTGAGTCATCTGACTCAATGTCAAGCCGGTTTGGTAGAATGCAAGGCAAGTCAACACCAGTGCGGTATCGGGATGCCCGTACTCTGCCGTCTCGGAAGGGACGCCTTTTGCTTCAAACGGCACAGCGATGGGCGGGCGGGCGGGGTGTAGCCCAAACTGGACATTCCATCGTTTCTTCAGGCATAGCAGAACGATGCCTTGCGAGATGAGACCACGAAGCAAGTAAAGACCCTTGAGGCCAAGCGTCTTTTCCACCAGCAACTTCTGTGCGCTTCGCCAAATCGCGCGGGAGACGTTAGCACCTGACACGATGAGTCTTAGGCATTTCTGAGCCTCCTCATCCGACGGAGCCCTCAGCTGTACGTGTGAAACGCGACCCTTGCAAATGTCTTCAACGAGCATCTCATTGAGGGCCGCTTCTGCTTCGGGGCTGAGCAATTGGATAGTAGGATAGCCGTTGTGGCGTCTGATCACCTGGACCTTGTTTCGGAATCGGGACTTGAGCGACTGGCAATGGGTCTCGACCAAGCATAAAACTTCTTCCACCACACCCCATCGGTGAGGATGTCCATCGACCATGATAGGAGAGCCGCCAGGATAGATGAGCTGAGTCTTGGCGGACAACATAAGGTCGGACTCGTCTAGAACATCGCGGCTGGAGGCGTCGATCCAGCGCTGAATCTCAATCATCCGGCTTGCCGTTGCAGTATCGTTGTCCACCAGCTGTTGAAGCCCGCTCAGCCGAAACGACAAGATGTGCTCTGGGAGAGTAAGCAAAACGCCACCGGAATTCAGAGTGTCTTCGTGGATTTTTCGATAAAGTGAAAGCGCGTCTTGTCCTTTGGGTGATCGTCTCGCAAACGGTACGTGTTGGACGCGGCGGCCAATGAGCCTGCCAATCCGCCTCTGCATGACCTGGGCTGTTTGCATCAATAGAGCTCGGGGCACGACCAATCTGCACAGGTTCGTCTTGTCTGCCAGCACTGTAGCTGCCATCGGCATGATGCATGACGTTTTTCCTATGCCCCGAGGTTAGCACTCAAAAACTCCTGTCCTCGGATGACCAATACTGACCTTCGCCCATGTTCATCTGAAGCACAGAGTTCTCCGACGATGAGGGGGAAATGATGGAATGAGCCACATCTACTTGCGCTTCTCGAATGAGTATGTCGCCGTCAATCTCCAAAAGCAGCCACTCTGGCTCATCCAGCGGACACCAATTCAGATGACCGGTGTGGTCATATTCCCGCTGAAACAACCTTTGGTCTCTGTTCTTGGCTGCTTGGTCCATCCGCCGAAGACGCTGAAGTTGTGTGATGAGGATTCCGTATGATACCAACGCTGCCTTCATGCTGGGACTGATAGATTGGCCTTTGCGGAGAAGCTCTAGAAGCGTGACTGGGGACATGCAAGGCAAAAGGCCTCCGGCGTTGAGCCATCCAAGACTCTGTTCCCCACCTCGCAGGCATTCGATAATTTCTTGCATCCTTTCTTTCACAGCACCATTGGCGGAAAACACGTGAGACTCCATTTTTTGGATGCGCGTGGGTAGTTTCGCAGGAGCCATCTGGCGTTGTCGGCTCAACCCTGCGATGGACTCGTCTAGGTCGCTCCCGTACTGATGCCGTAGCACGTTGGAAGATGACGTGAAATATTGGACGATTTCTTTTAGAACCGCAATCTCCTTTGGCAAACACGCAATATCGCGTGTTGAGTGGTGCAAACAGTCATTCTCTCTTCCAGGATATGGCACAAGCTCATCGACAGATGCCCCGATGGTCTTCAGCGCCAAATTTGCACCGAGGGCTGGAACTTGGAAATAAGCTGGCACGAAGTCTGGTGGGGCTTTTATCTGCTGGCTTGGGATGACGGTTTCGTCCTTCAGGTAGGGCTTGAACATGGAGGCATCTATCGGCTCAATGGCGGCTTGGAGCTGATCAAGGTACTGAGACAGATCCGCACTGTAACGGAACCTATTCAACTCGGGCTCCAGGTTCCTCCAAGCCAGATTGATATCCAAATGTTCGATCGCCAACCTACTGGCTATCTCCATTAGGTCGTCGGCTGACTGAGGAGCCTTCGGCCACTGAGCCACGAGCAAAAAGGCGATCTTATCCGCTTCGCGCTTTTGATTGGCGTCGTACTGAAAAGGAGTGGGGTGAGAGGCACCAGTTGCCCTTCTTTTCGACGCCCCTCTAAGATGGTGCTGGCTAGTGGGCTGCTGATGGAGAATGAGTGGCTTCAGTGACTCTTTCAGGGGTTTCTGGTCATATTGATAGTCATTGAACTGCGGGTGCTGCGGCGGTCCAACTTCGCGCAACCTAGCATCTTTTGTTAGAGCCACAAGCCAGGAGATTAGCTCCATATCGGCCTTGACTGCGTATGCTGCAAGGGAGAGCCTGAAACAGATGTCATGGCTAATATCGGAAATCGGCTGTTGACAGAGCATGGCGACGGAGCCCCAGATAATTACCGTATCCGAGTCAAGAAACTCATGAATGTTGGCTTGGGTGGGAACTTTGAACCCTCCCATGGTCTCCAACCTCTTGAAAAGGATCTTCAACTCTGAGAGTGTCGGAAGCTTTTCTACGTCTTTTTTGAGCGCCTTGACGACGCGGAAGACTCTTCCGCCTTCAGTCGATGTGCTTCCAACCGGAGGTACGTAGAAAGCCAGGTCTGCGGCTTGGACCAGGATCATGGAGTCGAAGTCATCGGCCACCCGCTCGTAAATTTGACGCCGGATACAGCCTCGGACATTTAAATGTGTCATTGTTTCATCTTCGTTTGAAGTTGAAGCGTGCTCCTTGGGGTAACTGCAGAACCTCTCAAGTCGTTGTGATTGCCGCAAAATCCCCTCAGCCAAGCACGCTAGCCTTTCATGCTGAATTGTCATGGTGAGATCAGGGTTCCACATTGTTTTCTGATACAAATTCGTGCCGGGAGGATACTGTTGTCTTGTTGGCGACAAGGACTGAACGGTTGACAGGATGTTCTTTGCTAGGTCTCTCAGTGGGATCCACGGTTGACTCTCTGCCGATGTCAAGCAATGTATGGCTTCTTCTGTGCCCGTTCGACCAGTTAGCTTGTCGGGTAATGGGAAAGACGTCGAAGCATGTAGCGCTGCCTTCAAGTACAGCAGAGCAGGTTCTGGGGCACACTCGAGCCGACCTAAAACATCATCGATTGTGAAGCGCGCGTACATGCCTATGTTTCTGACACTGACGGCAGGGTGAAGCCCTCTGCGAATCCACTTGATTGACTCACTGAGCGGCACTATGATGCTTCTGCGGCTTGGATTGTTGATGCTTCGTAAAACAACGTGGCTAGTGAGGCCATGAAGAGTGCCAGCATCCTGGTTGGGGTCAACCTGAGCAGCGAGCTGTCGGCAGGCTAGCAGCCCTCCAAGTGTGACGTTGAATTGGATCTCTAGGCGCTTCAGTTCTACCGACAACGGGCCATTTCCCGGCTGGAAGATGGTGAGCTGGGTGGAATGTTCGAACCCGTCAAATATGGTGGCAATCTTCTTGCCAACCTTGGAAGTCGGTTCAACGAGACTGCTGCCGGGTTTCTGGAGGCCTGGTGTCTTGGGATCGGACTTGTTTCTTGTACATATGCGAGTTCGAACATTAAGGATCCAGTGGGAGCTCAGTTGGTGCCACATGCGTGATATTCGACGCATTTCAAGCATTCCCGTGTCCAGGTTGAGCCAGTGGACACAATCGTCAACAAGAGTAGCCGGCAGGTCCATCCCCGAATCGGATTTGAACGTGTCCCGAGGAACGTGTTCCAATAAACTACCATTCAATAGCGCCTGAATTTTGACTTTGCCGTCTCGTAGTCCGATATGAATTTCATGCTGGTAGATGTTATTCATGACTTTGTATTGACTCCCGATGAGACTTGAAGGAAGAGTGAGCAAGTGCTGTTTACCAAACAGCTCTCGGATCGATGGATCTTTCCTGATTTCCATGGGAAGTCTGCCTATTGGCTTGCCGTCCACGAGCAAGTGTCCTTGAGTGATGTGGTAGTGGACAGTCTGCGAGGCTTCCCGCTGTGTGCGAAGAGTTTTCGACATGACCCAACCGTCATGAGGGTTCGGCAAATAGCTCCAGGCGGAAAAGGCCTTCCTTTCAGACGATTTGCTCACCCATGTCTCGCTGATGAGTTCCTCCAGTGTTGTCAAGTCTAGCCCTACCCGAGCCTCGATGCGCTTCCGTATGGAATAGGACATGTGGAGGTCGCGAATGAGAAGACGCCTTGGCAACGGGGCGAGCTCGTCAAGGCTGGCAAGGATGTTTTCTTGGAGTGCGATGGATGCACGAAGGAAATATCTCAAATTTCCGTCATCAGCTTCTTCAAGTTCATCCGGCGCACCCAAAAAGGTCTGGCGGCAGAGTAGAGCAGCCCAGAGGGCATAGTTTGCAGCTGATTGAGCAACATCGGCGTCACATGTGGACCTCACCTCGTTGCGAAGATGCAAGATCCAACCTGAAGTAACCTTTCGAATCTTGACGAGGAGTTGTCGGGCGTTCTCTCCCACGTTTTCAGGACAGAGGTGGTAGAGTCGGAGGCTGAAAGTGACAATGACACTCATGCAATGGACCTCTCGCCAATTCGACACCAGGGCATCGAGACGGCTGCTGAGCTGTTTGCAGAATTTGGCACAAAATACCTGGTCCCGGAACCAGGCATGTGTTTCTCGGAGGTAATCTGATCCTTTGACCTCGGGCCCGGACTGAAGAGCGATGTGGTTCAAGAACGCCATGGTGGTCTCGTTGCTGTGATCGAGATTGGTGGCTGCAAATTCGACCAGGAGCTCCGGCCATCTTCAAAGCCTTGCGGAAACCAACCTCTGGAAGGCTGAGAACTCGCGCGATGACATCCCCTGCGGGGCGTTCGATGCGCTTGCCGTGATTTGATACGACGATGGCGGGAAGGTATGGTCACTGAGGCGCTGCATCGCCGTGCCATCCCAGTACGGGTCCATGATAGACCTGGGCAGCCAGGAACCCATGAGGCTCTGGAACCAGGGCACTTTGGGAAGATCGCGCACCCAAACATTGTCGACAGTGTCGTAAAGTGAGAACTCGGGTCCAAACGTGACAAGAACCTCCTTTTTGCCGCTTGGCAGGTTTTGAGTCTTGTAGTGGGTCTGGAGAAATGACTTCTTCGAAGAGGCCAATGTGATGTGCGCACCTTTGCTCCTGGAAGTGGGCCAAAAGGGATAAAGCTGTTCAAAGTTGTCTAGTAGCAACATGGGCTTGATGCAAGGAGTAGAGGCTAAGTGTGTGCCTACTTTGACCAGCGTCAACGTCGCCGACCGATACGCTGCGAGATAGCTGGGTGTCATGAGCTCAAAAACGAGAGAGGCCCTCTCGGCAGCACCATTTGGCTTCCATTCTTCGGGGAGAAAGTTTTCGTGAATATTAATCTTGAGTCTTTTCCGACACCGCCACTTCCAACACCGTGTGCAGCCCTTGACATCTTTTGACCCATCTGGCATGCGAGTGCATCTGCAAACATGCTCACCAATCTCTTCGGACAGCGCATTGTATTGCGCCATGAGAGTCGCGAGCTCGGCCGTCTTTTTGTCTCTAGATATGCGAGAAGCATCATCAATCTCTTTCTCCAGAGCCTTCATGGCTGCTCCTGTTGTGGTTGAGTTGACAAACCGTGTCGAAAATGATGTGGACAGATTGGGGTCATCGAGGATGGAACCATACAAAGGGTCGCATGAGTCAATCCGAGATGCCAGGTGCGCCTGAACCGCACTCAAACGAATCATGTCTTGTTTGGTGAGAAGGCACAATACGTCGAGGGACTGAGGAACGAATATCGGGTGATACTTGAGAAGAAGCGGACACAACCTGGTAGCGTATTGGTCCATGGACACCCACATCTCGAACAACAGCAAAAGACGTTGACTCATCAGCAGTGCATCCTCGGTGTAGGCACCTTCAGTCATGTTTGCGTAGGCCTCGATTTTGCAAGCCAAGGCCCCGCACTCGGTCTTGCAATCGACAAAAAACGCAGTGGGCTGCAGCGTCAGATCTGCTTCAAAGTCGACAAATTTTGCATAACGAGTCGACAGTTCTTTGACTTGCAGTACGGTGCCCTCATTCAGTGATGGTTTTGCCGCACTTTTCCACAGGTTGAAAGGGTCGTGTGGTTCGCTCAAAAGCCTCAGGAGAATTTGTCCGCTGTTGGACAGCCTCAGGACGAGGTCCTCGTGAGCTGCGCGACGGGGGAGTGGGGGAATTTGGCGGGCAGTCTTGGTCTTGTATTCTGCCCAGGCAAGGGAAAGCTGGCGCTGACAACGTTCAAGAAGCTCCTTGAAATCCTGGCTGATGATTGTGAAGAAGTAGTCGTAGGTCTCGCGAAGTTCTCCAGAGGCCTTGGCTCTCTCGGATTCGAGCTTGGCGAGGCGACGACTGAGCTTGGCTTGCAGCATAAGTGCTTGCTCTGGGTGCGACTTTCCGGTAACAGTTTGAAGGAAATCGGCAAGCATGATGCACATGATGAGCTTGAAGCATAGGCGGGCTTTGCCGTCATGGCCGAGCTTGGCAGCAAGAATTCTCCGAAGGGCAACGCGGAGGACAAGCCAGTAGGCAGAACGACGCCAAGGAATCTCCGAGTCCAAAACGACATCGTCTCGCACTCTCTTGCGGATAGAGTGAACCTCGACGGGGCTTCCAAGGCCTTCCAGCATGGACATGAGCATCTCGCTGATCAGCGCTGAGCTGGCGCAGTCACGCCTCTCGACGACATTTTTGCCATTCTTCTTGGCACGCGCCGCAAACCTGTCAAACTCCTCAACGCTGGCCTGCTCCAGCAGATCGGCCAGGTTGTCTTGGAAGGATGTGCTGTCGAACTCTGTGTTGGGGACTGCCACTGCGCGCGAGGGGAAATCCCAGGTGAGGGCATGTTTGGCTTCGAGGACTCTCTCGGCCGTGGCGGCGGCATCAAAGGATTCGAAAATGGTGCAGCTGTTTCTAATACAAGTCAGCGTCGGTTGCGAGCATGGGGCAGCTGTATCATAGCAACGTACTCGATGTCGCGGTGGATCAACAGGGCAGCGTTCTGTTTCGCAATGTGTAGAATCAGCCACTCTTCAGTGCAGCCGCTGGACAGATTCTTGAAGGCGTTTTGCAGGTCAGACTTGGAAAGGTGTTCTTGGTGCAGGATTCGGGCCACGCTGAGGGATGCCTTCAACGTCTCCCACGGGACAGCCGTGGAGTCAGGGCAGCGGGTCTGAAGCTTTACGCAGGCAGTATGCAAGCGCTCAGCGAGGTGGAGTCGGACCGTGACTTTTTCATCGTCGTTGCGGTGCGGCAGCTTCGGAGGTAAAACGATGTGGTGGAACAGGGCGGCCAGCGGCTCTTCCTGGTGGCCAGCCATGGCTTCATGTCAGCCTGTGCGGCTGTGAGAGGGATGCGAGCGGGTGCAGGGGCACGAAATCGGTCTAAGGGGTGTTGCTCAACGTGTGGTGGTTCAAAGTGAGGTTGTTCAGAATAAGGTCGTTCAGAATGATGGTATCTGGAAGAGACGAAAAGAGGAAGAAAAAAAAGAGAGAGCTTCTGCCTGCGTCAAGGAAGGCGATGGAAAGGCAGGCAAACAAACAAACGGGCACGCGGGCGTTTGCCTGTGTTGCGCGGCCGCGGGCAGGCCTCCCGCATAACATGAGGCCTAATTCCATTTCATTCACCAATAGCAATTAACGAGGGCCTTTTGTGTGATAGCTGCATTGCCTATTGCTCGAAACCAACAAGAACAATGGCAAACCTGTCTACCCATTGGTCATGGCAAGTCACGCACCGACCACCATTGGCTACAAATAACGCTTGGCCATGCACAGCGCGACTCGCTTAACCACCTATCCTGCGATTCCATTCACTCTCCCAGCGAGTGACCTTTGTTGAGATACGTTTTTGCATCCGGACCAGGCTCGTACGGTGGTGGCGCAGAGGTTGGATTCGCTGCGGCTGGCACGATGGCGTCCTCTGATGTGGAAATAGTGCGCGATGCCTCTCTGGCTGTAGCAGCACTACCTCCACCCGCTGTCTGACTTGGATTCTGCAACGCCAGGTTCGTAGTTTGTGTCACATCCCGCCTGCGACGCCTTCTTTTCAGAAAGCACATGGCCCCGCACGCAACCAGCGCACCAAACACGGAGCCCACCACTGCGCCCACGATGACTCCTGTACTTGTTCCATGATGCTTCGAATTATCACTCTCGCCCCCAGACCCTGTTGGCCCTGCGGTGCCAGTGTAAGAAGCCGTGACGTAGACATCTTCCGTCACCTCTGCTCTTGCGGCACTGCAATACAGGCCAAAAACGTCATCTGCTGCGTCAAGATTGTCCATGACTTTGCTCATGCACTTGTACCGGACGTAATCCGACAAGCTGCTTGAAACAGACCTCGACATTTTATCCTTGATACAGGCGCACGAGGCCAGCTCCTGCGGTCCCATCTTGGGGCAGTTAGTCCAGGTCTGCGATATCACAGCCGACAGCACGGCGCTCTGTGCGCACGTTGAGAGCGAATGATACTGCGACATCTCGGTGATAAAGTACGTCATGTCTCCCGGCGGGTTGGTAGCAGTGGGCATGGACGTGGTGCCCGAGTTCATCTTGCAGTATGCCGCGAAGAATGCCTGCGCAGAGCCGATGTCAGCAGTGCGGGAATAGCAATCATTCCCAACCGAGCTTTTGATGACATCGTTTACCGAGCCATAATTCTTTTCCGTTTCGCACACACAAGGGGCAAAGTCGGTTGGGAGCGGTGGGCAATCAAAATGCGTCTGTCAGAAAGATGAGCCATATGGTCAGAACAGGGCCTGGAACCGGGACACGACCAACATTTGACTGGACTGCGCGCGAAAGCGCAAGAGAAGCACACGGCGCGAGTTCGCTGTAGCCGTCTAACTCGTAGATGTATGAAGACACTGGGTGCGCTGGTGCCGGGAAGGTCGTCGTGGTTTCCTGGTTGCAATAGGCGGCCAAGACGGTTGATGCCGACGACTGCTGTTTGGTGGCAGCGAAAGAAGACTGTTGGCCGCAGGAATAGCTAATAAATGAGGAGATCGACTCGGCGACTTCGTCGTGGCGCTTTGAGCAGATGCATGACTGCAGTTCAGTGACGGACGAGGGGCAAGACTGCATAAATGTCTGCGACTGGATAACCCGACTGATGGCGTTGGAGGCGCATGGTGCCTGTCGTCTCTTAATTAGCCCTGTTGCTCATTTTCTGACCGTTTCTTGACCGGGGCTTCACCAGCGAATCTAGAATTGGTAACTCTGTGATGTAGACGACGTCTTCGGCGCCGACCCAAGTGGGTATGAGGCTCAAGGCGCAAAACGCCACCACGCGACGCATTGTGAGTGCAGCTGAGCGGTTGAAAGGCCAAAGTCAATGTTTTGCGATAATAAATGACGGCAAGGTGCGTCCTTATTCGACATTTAATTAATATGCATACTCTGCCTCGGAGTCAAGGGTGCCACTTTGCATCCCTGCCAGCTGAACTTTTAGTACTGCGGGTATGCAAGGGATCGACAGCGGAATCAGCGAGGAAATTTCCGCCATTACAGGCAGGCATCTAGCTTCAATCATCTACAATCCAGCCCTTGAATGATTATAACCAAGTTACTTTTTGTAATCCTAACCAAAACGAGGGCAATATCTAAAGTAAGAACAATAAAGGAAAATCATAAGAGAGCTTGGTTATCAAATTATGCCAACTTGGGGATTATTTTTATTTATGTCAGCAAATAATACTAAGACTATGAGGCATTCTGCAGGGGACCCTCGCAGCAAGGTGACAACCATTCAAGGATTGGATTGTACAAACAGTGAGTTTGAGGAAATGATATTTTTACTGCACAAGTGTACGATTACTTTGTCATGTAAAAATGAACCATCTTTTTTTGAGCGGAAAAAAAGGGAAGAAATTGCTCCAGTTATCACTTGGGCGACATGATCTGACGTCAACAGATACAGTAGACGCACTACTCCACACACACACGTGGGACAGTTATCGCTCAAATCCCGGTAGCCGATTGGCCACTCGGGCCATGGCTAGTTTGGCATCGGTCACCCAGGGAGGCACGATTCATCTACTCGTGCGTCTCAAACCCGGTAAACCCGGGTACGCGGGCTTGGCAGGGCGCCAAAACGCCCGATCGAGGGGGAAGGATTCTGAAACGAGCCTTGTCACGGCTGTTGGCTGGTTGTCATCAGATCAGTTTTACAGACCAAGGCGAAAGGGACCACACAGGGCCGCAACGGGCCCACTCAAAGCAGGGGACAGTCAAGGTGGTCATCTAACCGAAAAGGCTGATACATAAATTACGATTCAGAATATTATAGCTATCCAACATTTTTATACCAAATCTCATCAGAGGTCAGGTCAACTGGTCCATCACCCGCTAGTTTGGGTATGACACATTTGGAAAGTTGAACAATGCCGCACTGGTTGGCGAAAGCTGCGGGATTTGGCCATTCCCCCCCATTCCCATTTGGGACGCATCTGCAATGTTTGTCTCTGGAATAAAAGTCTGCGGCACCATGGTTGGTTGGTTGCTTGACCAAAGCACTGGGTCGAATGGTTGTTGAATAAATAACTGTGGCCCGGGCGGGTCTTGGCCGACGGGCCTCTGATCAAACGAGCGAGGGACTGCGCCGACGGGGATGGTGACCTGCACCACGGGATGCTGCTGCCGACCATTGCTGGAAGAGGCTGTGGCCACGCGCAAAGTGATGTCAGTCAGAGGTTCGACCAGTTCAAAGTTGATGGTCGATCCTGGCTTTGGCGGAGCAGTTGGAGGAGACGGCGGCGGTGAAGGTTCTTTTGCAACAGCAGCATAAGCCAAGCTTGCCATTGCTTCCGTCGTGGGCACGTTGAAAGATGGAGGGTTGCCAGTTTCCGTCATGCTCGTATCGGCTGAGACATTACCAACAGCCTCTGTAGCGGCATTGGGGGTATCATCCACGGCCCTCGTGGCAGCATCTCGGAGGTCGTCGGCAGGTGTATTGATGATGCGCTGAGAGATGGTCGAGTCTAGTTTGGTGACTATGGCGATGGCCTGTGACATGATTTCGACGTATTCTTCGTGAGAAGGATGGTACTCATCGCGAGTCCTGATGGTCCCGCTATCAACAGCCATTCGGGCTTTCTCGGAGTAAATAGCTTCGAGCATGATCTTGGCTTGTTGCTGCATCGTTGGCTGCTCCGTTTCGTCGGAGTCGACTAGAGTTTGACCGGTTAGATGGGTACTGTTTAGGGAATTTCGAGTGGGCGAATAAAAAACGTACAAGGGCTAGTGGGTGTCGGCAGGCTGGGGAATTGCTCGGCTGGGAAGATGATGTACCAGATGGCCAGGAAACATGCCAACTCATTATCAAACCACTCGTCCGAGTTCACTTTGCAACGCTTTTTTGCTGCCTTGTCAAAACTTTCCTGGACATCTTTCCATTGCTGTTCCGTCATGTAGTACGGGGCGTTGTCTTCCGGCTTGGAGTCGTCGACTTCGACTTTCATCTTGGCCTTGGGCTTCATCTTGGCCTCTGCGCTGTCTTTTGCTGATGGAGAGTGGGTGCGTTCGAGATGCTGCCTATCATCAGATGCGTGAGTATGAGTGACGCGGGTTTGGATTGGCTGCGCCGACTGGGACCTATCGTGTTCAACCTACCTCAGAGAGCTGCGTGTTGTGCGAGACTCGGCCGTCGGACAGGAACGGAAGTTGAGGTTGTTAGCCATGGCGGCACGGAATGCGCGACAGTATGGACATGCATAACCCTTGCCCTTCTGCCTCTTGTTTTCATAACCAGGGCTGCCGCCTTCAGACCCTCGACCTGAATTTTCGCCAGAACTTTGGTTTGATTTATCGCCGCGTCCACCATCAGCATTTCGGTCTTGTGAGGCCTTGCGTTTGTTGCTTCTGCCAGACTGCGATCCCGAACTGCCGCCGGTGCTCGTTGAGCCGGGCGTCTGCTGCGAAGAATCACTCCCGTTCCCGTTCGCGTCGCTGTCGGCTGGACGCAGCTCGTCGGCTGAGCCATCGCGAGCGCTGAACAGAACGGCTTGTTTCTCTTTGGGGAGGTTCTGCACGGCGCGAATGATTCGGTTTGCATATTCAGGGTCGGCTTGCAGCACCTGTCGGATTGATTCAAAAATGGGAGGTTCTGGCTGGTTGATTTCTGTGGTGGTTGGAGCAACCTTTGGTGGGGGAATTTTGGGTGCAGCAATTTTTGGCGTTGGCGCCCTCTTCGGCGCGGGTGTAGCCACCAGGGACCAGGAACCGACCTTGGACAAAGTGGTGCCGATGGGGGCTGGCCTCAGCACCAAAGGGCCTTGGGTGAAGGTCGGCACCGTAAATTCGGCGCAGCTGTCATCGGTGACGAGCGACGGGCAGCTGGGGACGGGCGAGATGGAAGAAGGCCTGAGCAGGAAGGCTTGTGGCGGCGGCGGCTTCTGGCTGGTTCCCGGCCCCGCTGTCCCGTCGCCGACAACGAGGAAGCGCATCCACTTGTCGGAGCCGCCGAGGAATCTTTTCAGCATGGGAGGCTATCGTGGGAAAGAAAAACGGGGGTTAGCGCAAACGATTGGTCCCGGCTGTTGGCACACTCACGAAATCGTGTCCGTCGAGAGAGACGCTATCGTCCTCGTCGAGCTGAGACGGACCGCGCGTTTGCTGCGGCATCGCTGCGGTGGTGTCGTGGGAATGCAGTGTCGGCGCCTGGCTTCCCTTGCCGCGATTCCTGCTGGTTGGAGCAGGAAAGAAGATATGGCAATGCTGCAGGTTGACGGCGATGAAGAAGGAAATTTGGCCGTTTTACGTCTGAAGGGAAACCACTGGCGCGCCCCGAAGCCGCTGCTGCTGGGCTTTCTCGACAGCGGCGCACTTGTTGCATGATTGGCTGCGCGCGACGCCACAGAGGGCCGCGATGGTGAAGACACTCACCCGTTTCCGATAGCCATGGGGAGCTGAAGGGAAGCTGGAGGGGCTTGAGGGGGAAATAAAAGATTGTGCAAATGCAAGTGCACAAACAAAAAGAAGCATACAATGGAAAGCATTGTGACGCCGATCAAGTCTACCATGGGCCACAACAAGTGCACTGTTGTGCAAAAGACGAACGGCGTTGACGTCATTGACCCGCAGGAGGCCGCTTCGCTCCCGTCGTCCACCACCCGATTGGGAATAGCGCGAACAACAAGTGCACAGCGGTTCAGATCAACCGTACAGCTGGGCAGTTGATGATTTTGCACCAAAGCTCAATGGATGCAAACTAGGAGAAAATAAAGAAATAAATAATAATAATGATAAAATAAGATAAAATAAAATAAGTAAACTTGTATATTAAAATAATTATTTTTAGATCTTAAACAAAATTTCCTAAATATTATTATGTTGGAAAATTATAGAACAAGCAGAATCTTCACGTTCCAAATAAAGCTCCAACAGTGGAAATAGCTTCAAACAGTCAACGCCAGCTTTTACCAGCTTTTACAGGTCTTCAAGCATATGGATTATTTAACAGGTGTTTTTTTGTGTTTTTACTTTTTGTGATCAAATATATCTAGCATGTATAAGCCATGACTGCTCAAGAAATATCACAAGTTAAGCCTATAAGTCATATGACTACAGCTCAATAAGCTATGGTCAGGCTATGGAGCAGTACACACACAGCTCAAATTAGGCTTAGGACTAAAAAAGGAAAACCAGGCCTAAAAAATAAGGCTCTTATAATAAGCTAAGCCCTACTAAAAGCTTATACTTAAGACCCTCTATTTTATAATATATAACTATAAAAGCTAGGTATAATTAATTATTTTATTTATAATATTTAAGGCTTATTTTATTTCTTTTTTTAATACCTAATATAAGTATAATATATAATAATTATAAGCCTAAATAGGTTTTAATATTATATAATATTATAAAACCTAATAACTTTTATTACTTACCTTAATTAAAATTATACTTAGAAATAATAAATACTAAGTATAAGCTATAGAAATTAAGCTTATAATAAATTAACCTATATTCTAATTCTAAATAATCTTATTACTAAAACTTATAACCAAAGATAATTAATAAATATAATTTATAATCTTAAAAAATTATATTTAGGACTTAGATATTTAGGCCTTAGTAGATCCTAAGCAAAAGAAATAGCCTAATAATACTCTTAAAGCTCTAATTAAGCTTATAATAATAATAGCTAAAGTAAAGATTAACTTAAAAAACCTAAAAATCCTTAGTCTTATCTTTGCTAAATATTACTTAGTCCTTATTAAAAAATATTAAATTATTTAAATCAAAAAAATCAAAAATAAATAAAAAGCTTAGNNTAATTAATAATTAAATTAAATATTTATTAAATATATATTAAGAAATTATAAAAAAATAATATAAAAAAGAAAATTATATTAAGATAGCTTTTTAAAAAGCTTAAAAAAAAATAATTCCTAGTAATATAAGCTTAAAAGAGTAGGTTTAAAGGAACTATTAAGCTATTCTTAAAAATACTATATATATAAATACTAATTCTAAGCTTTAGTTTCTAAGCTAGACTAAGGTATATATAAAAGTATAAAAGTATAAGATCTTTAAAATCAAAGAAAATATAATATTATATAACTTCTTAAGTACAATTAAAACTAAGTTTAAGCCTACCTAAGTAAGAATTAAGCTTAATAATCTTATTATAAAAGAAGTACTTAGAAAGCTAATTATAAAAATACTTAGTAATTATAGAAGTATATTTAATATAATAAGCTTAATTTATTATACTAAGTATTATAAGTATAATAGTATTTATACTATATTAAATATATATTTAGATAATAAAAACTAAATTATAAAATATTATTATTTATATATAAAAAATAAAGTAATAATATATAATTAAATCCTATAATAATATATTATCCTTTAATATATAATTAATAAAAAAAAAATTAAAAACCTTAAATTTTAGCCAAAAAAACCTAAATATAAGAGTATAAAAGAATATTATAATAGTAGAAAATAATAAAGCTTAAAAATAATAATAAAAAAAAAAAAAAATAAAAAAAAAAAATTAAAAAATATTTTAATTATTTAATTT
>NAJI01000039.1:2468-12729 GCA_002179835.1 Calonectria leucothoes
ATTTAAAAGATTATTTATAAAAATTCTTTAAATAATATATTAATAATATCTAGAGTAAAGCTAATAATTAATCTAATTAATCTAGCTAATATACCCTCTAGCTATATTAAACTTATAGCTAAACTCTAATTTATAAAAACTAAGATTATAAAACTTATAATTTAATTTAAAAAACTTAAGATTATACTATTTTTAATACCTATTAAGAAAGACCTAAGAAAAATCCTTAAATTCCCCCTTCTAAAACTATTACGAAAAATCGAATCTTTTATTTTTCCTAGCTTAGTCAGCAGGTTAGGTGACTAGGCACCTGACTAGGCACCTGATTTCCTGTTCTTTCCCCTATATTTAAGCTAATTATAGGTCTTAACCTAGAAATAAAAGAATATTCTCTCTTTTATATGTGAAATAAAGCCCCTAAATTAGTCCCCTTTGTTTCTTTGTGTAACAATTGGTAGCAATTGCTAAAACCTAGTAATAGCTATGACCTATAGCTATTGCTAGCAGTTATAATAGACCCCCAACCAAACCATAGCCTCTGCAACCAAACCCCTATTCCATACTAATCACGCCGGCCCCCCAGCTATAATAGCAAAGATCCTACCCGCGGGTAGCCCCTACAAATAGCTATATCTTTCGGCAAATACCCTTATAATTCTTTAGTATGCAAAATGCATAGGAATTTATTCCTTATTCCTTTTGAGCCCGGTTAGAAAGCCTGCTTCCAATGCTTGACATTATAGCCCTCAAAGAATATAAACTATAGAGGCTTGAGCAGGCCTACCTTCATGACCGACTTAGCCGGACCTATGGGATTTGTAGCTTCCTATTCCCGTCTTGCAACCAGCTTTTCCTTTATTTACAAGCCTAATACTATAAAAGACCCTCTTTTAGTTGGACCAATTAGAAGGCTAGGAATAAACCGACCTTTCCTAGTCGGGCAGCTAGGTCTAGGACCTTTCCAAATCCGGCAACTAGCTCCAACTTATCCCCGCAGTCACAAGCAAAACCCTGGCCCAGTCAAACCAATTAGAAGGCTAGGGATAAACCAACCTTTCCTAGTCGGGCAGCTAGGTCTAGGACCTTTTTAAATCCGGCAACTAGCTCCAACTTATCCCTGCAATTACAAGCAAGACCCCGGCCCAGTCAAACCAATTAGAAGGCTAGGGACAAACCAACCTTTCCAAGTTGGGCAATAAAGGCTAGCTTAATCCGGCCGGCCCCTTATTTACATGCTGCTATATATAACTCGGATAGTAGCTGCAGCCTGCCGCCGCCTCCGCCTTACAGCCAGCCTTGCCTGCCCGGCAGCCTTTATTGCTATGGCCCCTGTAGCTATAGCGGCCCTGACTACTATAACCCTTATAACTACAGTGGCCCTAATCGCTATAACAGCCCGGCCGGCAGCTTCGAACATAATAACAGCTCCAAGGCTAACAACAGCTTCGAGCCTAGACCTAATAGCAGCCTTGATCGCTGCGGCCCCTATAGCTACAGTGGCCCTAACCGCTGGGACCCTCACTGCTATAGCGACCAAAGCCCCTATAACGGTCATAATAGCCCGGTCAATGACTTTAAACCCGGCCCTAGCTATGACTATAACCTAGGCCTGGCCAATAGCTGCAACCCTGATCAAGTCAGCAGCTATGACTATGACCCTGACCCGGGCCCCGGGCCTAACTTTTATCCGGACCTCGAACCTAACTACAGCCCTAACCCCGAGCCTAACTATAGCTATGACTCCGGACCCGACTGTGGCTATGACTCCAGACCCAACTGTGGCTATGACTCCAGACCTGACTATGGCTATGACTCGGGCTCTGACTTTGACTATTATGCTAACTAAGAAAGAGACTAAGGGCAGCCTCATTTTTTCCTTTTTGCTGGCATCTATTACGAAAAATCGAACCTTTTATTTTTCCTAGCTTAGTTAGCAGGTCAAGTGACTAGGCACCTAACTAGGCACCTGATTTTCTGTTCTTTCCCCTGTATTTAAGCTAGCTATAGGTCTTAACCTAGAAATAAAAGAATATCCTCTCTTTTATACATGAAATAAAGCCTCTAAATTAGTCCCCTTTATTTCTTTGTATAACAAAAACCCTTTCTAGAAAAAGCTAATAATATTATTTCTTTTATAATTTAAATAAAAGCTTACTTTAGATTCTTTTTAACTAAGCTAGTAAATCTTAAGAAATAAATTATATTTATAAAAACTTTTTTTAAAGAAAATATTATTATATAATTTAAATTTATTATATAAGACTTTCTAGAATATAAAGAAATTAAATAAAAAAAGGAAATTTAAGAGATTTTCTAAAATTAGTAAAATTTTAAAGAAGCCCTTAAAAGTAATTTTAATAATATTAATAATAAATAATATATAATTAATAAGATTTATAAATTTACTTGAATATATATATATAATCTTTACTTTATTAAGTTTAAAAGATTAATAATATAAATTAAATAAAAAGATTTTATATTTATAAAAATCTATTATTAAGAATTAAAAAAAAAAATTAAAGATAAATTATATAAAATAAATTAATCTAAAAAACTTATAGACTATATTACTATAGTTATTAAAATTAATAAAAAATAATATACCTAATAATAAGAATATATCTAAAAAAGTTAAAACCTTTTAATATTTAACTAAAAAAAAAAAAACTTTTAATATTAAAATACCTTTTATAAAACCTATTTAGGACTTATAAAATTAAGTACTATCTAAATATATAATAAATCCTAAGTTACTTACTATAATTATAATAAAAAAGAATATATTACTAGGTATTATTATATTCCCAAAAAAATATACTTTTTTAGTATATTAAAAAAATAAAAAATATTAAGTATAATTAAACTATAAAGATTCCTAATAATATTAATATAAATAAAGCTATAACCTTTTAAATAAAAATCTATATCTAAAAGCAAAAAATATAAATATATAAAATATACTCTTACCTCCTTAGGTAGGGGTTATACTTGTCTTTTAGTAGCTTTATATTAAGGGATAAATTGGATAATAATAATAGCTTAATTGAATTTCTTTATCTTTAAATACCTAATAATAATAGCTAATCTAACCCAAGCCGACCTAGCTAATCTAATTTAATTATTTTATTTTTTAGGAGAATATATAAGAGGTCTCTAGGGCTCTAAGCAGCTCCTAGAACCATAGTTTATATTAGTCAAATATTATATAAGCAATAAACCGGTCTTGCTTAAAGTCTAATTATTCTTTATTTTTATATATTAATATAAGATTATAGGTAGGTCCCGGGTTCAGTCAGGTCATAACTATTAGTAGCTATAAATATGGTTGTTTTTTAATGTCCTTGTTATTCTTATTCCTATTTATATACAACTAGCTAGGGCAGGGATATTTAGTATTAAGTAATGTAATCTAGTTATGTAAGTAAACTAATACCTTTCTTACCTTTTAGCCTAGTCTCTTAGGGCCTTAAGTAATATTATCCCTTTAATCCTAATTATATTCTAATACTTAAGCTTTTTTTTTTATTAGAAGAAATAATATTAATTTCTTTTATATAAATATAAAGTATTCTTCTTTCCTTTTTTATTTTCTGGATCCCTATATTTCTTATTTTTATATAATCTATTCTTTTATTTTAATAATTACTTTATTTTAATTAATAAAATATTTTAGTACTTAATTAGGATTCTCTTTGGTAAATATATTAATAATATTATTATTTTTATTAATTTACTTAATTTTATATAGTTTATATTATTTATATAATTACTATAATACTATAATATTAATTATAAATTACTTTTTTTTTATTATTTTAAGCTTTATAAAATACTTATAAAAAAAATATAAATTAATATATATAATTATTAGAATATATAGGATTTTAAATTAATTAGTTATTTAGTTAAGGATTATTTTAATTATATAAGTAAGATTAGTTTTAGTAATTATATTATAAATCTTAGATATAAGTATACTATAGGTAATTTATTAATATTTAATAAAATTAAAATAGATAATATTTTTATTTATTATAAATATTTTATTTTTTATTTACTTATTAATAATAATAATAATAAATCTAAATTATAAAAAAAAATTAAGATTATTTATAAAAGCTTTATTAATAAATATAAATAGCTTTACTATTAAAAGATTAAATAAAATAAATATAAGACTATAATTAAGATTATTCTTTTACTACTAAAATTATTTATTTAGGGCCTTAATTTACTTTATATTTAGTTTCTAGTACTATACTATAACTAATAGATTATAATATACTTTAAATTAATAAATTAAAGTAATATATATACCTTATATCTATTATTCTATATATTATTATTTAGTAATAATTAGGTCCTTACTCTTAATAATTATAATCTTTTTATTTTACCCTTTTTATTATATAATAATCTTATTACCTTTTAATAGAATAATAATTATACTATTAAAAATAAAGGATTAATTAATTATTAACTTTTCCTTTAGTTTTGCCTTAAAAATAACTTTTATAAGCTTTTTCTCTTCTAATTAAAAGAACTTTTTATCCAATACTCTAATTATATTATTAATTTATATATTAATAATTATAAATCTAGGATTCTTCTTTAATAATATTAATAAATATAAATTAAAAATTAAAAAAACTATCTTAAGCTTTTCTTTATAATATTTATTATAAATAGTCTATTAATAGATATTAACTTTTAGAATATTATAAAAAGGCATAATAATCTTTATAATTATATCTTCCGGATAATAATAATAAATACTCTTAGGAAATTATATTAAAATAATATAGTTTAGTTTTATTTCTAATTATATATATACCTAAGTTATATTATATAGCCATAGGAAAATCCCTTTATTAATTAATAAAGGAATTAATACCAAAATTAATTATTAACTATATTATTAAATTATAGGTAATTAAATAAGAATTACCTTTTTTCCTTTATTTATATAATCTTAAATAACTAAGTATAATTTCTTATATAATATATCCATAATCTTATCCTTTACCTTATTTATAATATAAGATTTAAAGATTTAGATATTACTATAAATCTTTTTATTAAACTAAATAAACTTAAATATACCTTGCTAGATTAGTTTCTTAATTTCCCTTATTATTAATATCTTAAATAATTATCCAAGGATATTAATTATACTATTTTCATAGAATTATATTATAAACTCTATATTAGCCTTTTTCTTATTTAAGATAAATAATTTATAATAATTAATCTTATACTTGAACTATTTAATAAGATTTATATTATTAAGTATAATAGGATTTTTATATAATTGCTTTCTTTTTCTTTTTAGAGTTAATTAAGTAGGTAATATTATTATAGGATTTTTCTAAGGTTATTTTCTTTTTCTTTTCTATACTAATAATAATATTGGTAATTTATTATTAGGTTTATCTTTATAGTCTATTTTATCTATTAATAGTAAATTTATTGGTTCTATAAGGGTTTTATTTTGGTTAAGATCTTATAAAAATAATTTCATAATAATTAAATAAAAATTTATAGATTCTTATTTTCCTTTAATTATATATATTTCTTTATTAATTACAATAAATATATATAGCCTAGTTTATTCTTCCTTTTCTTACTATACTTAAACCTATAATTATAAAGGAAGATTTAAAATAATAAAAGTATTAGAGCTATTCTAAGTAATAAAAGCCTTAATAACTTATTATTGGTTATAAATCTAGCTAATTTTTTTTATAATTTTATAAATAGCTTTAATATACTTAATTATCCTAAGTAAAAGAGTAGAATTATTAATTATCTATAAATATACTCTAAATATAAGAAGTATTAGTATAAGACTATTAAGTCTAGTAATATTATTTATAGCCTTTACTATTGCCTAAAGTGCCTTTTCTGGTTTTATTAATAGATCTTCTTCTTAAATAATTTAATAAGTATATTAAAGTAATTTATAATAGTACTTAACCTTACCAATTAAGTTATATACCTTAATAAGTATTATATTAATAAATATACCTTTAATCTTTACCTCCTAATAAAACTCTTTAGTAATAAAATTCCTACCTAAATTAATAATAATCTAATCCAATAATCCCTAATATATATTAAACTAATAAAGCTTAATTATCTTTTATATTATTACTATAAAAATATCTATAAGAAATTAGGCAATATTAAATATAATTACCTTATTTATAATATAAAATATAAACTTATTATTAATATATATAATATTAATAATAATCTAATAATTAAAATTATAATTATTATAAATAGTAAATTTAAATTATTAGGATATTTTTATATAAAATTAGTATTTCTTATAAATCTTAGTAAGCTTCTTAATTATCTACCTCTCAATAAAATAACCAGCTTTTATTAATAATATATAAAATTAATTTACAAAAGAATAGCCAAAATAGCAATAAAATTATCATAATTTACTATTAGTAAAATTACTTTAGGCAAGTAATTCTTTAATATTAAAAAATATCCATAGATATTCCTATTTTTATATAATAAAAACCTTTATACTTTTCTATTTAAGATAATTATTAAGATTATAAAAATGAATACTTAAATAATCTATATTATATAAGTAAAAAAAAAATAAAGTATTAATTAGTATAATATAAAATAAAATAATACTAAGCAATATAGTTATATTTACTATTCCAAGCAATTAAAATAGTACCCCTAGTTTAAATCTAATAAAAACTTTTTCCATACTTATATTTAATTCTATAGGCAAGGTAATTATTTATTATAATATAATAAACTATTTATAGTCTCCTATTAAGAACTCCACAACACCCATATTAAAAATAATCCCCTAGAATATAATTAAGGAATAATAATCTTTTAACTAAAATTACAATATAGGCTCCTATACCTTTATTTCTCTATTAATAAATAGATTATATCTAATAATATAATAAATAATAGCTTAATCAATAAGTATAGTTAAAATAAGCAATATATTAACCTTATTAATAATACTTATAAAAAATATATATTAATTACTACTAATATTACCTCCCTTACCTCCAAATAAGCTATAGGAATTATTATTTTCTTAGGATAAATATTTACTATTACTCTTCTTATTATTATTATTATTATTTCCTTTATAATTAGCTAAAAAGGTAGTATATATTAAATTGCTTAAATAGCTATTTTTATATTTATTATATATCTTCTATTTCTTTTCCTTTATATACTTAATTAAAAAGTACCTAAGCTTTCTATAAATATAATACTTTTTTATCCTTTTCTATAAAATTAATAATTTAGCTTAGCTCTTTTTCTCCTACTATAATTATAATATATAGGATTATAGCAATAGTAAATAATAACTATTTTATCCTTAGTATATCCAGTTAATCCAAAATTACTAGTCTATTATTTCTTAATAAAAATCATTTAATAATCTTATTAAAGTAAAAGCCATACTAATAATAATACAAAATTAATAGCAAATATTATTATATAATCTATTAAAATTAAAAATATAATTTTTAAACTCCTAAATATCCCTATATATAATAAGAACTTAGTCTTATAAGCTATCCTATATCTATAAAATATTTAAAAAAGCTTTTTAAAGATTCTCTAGCTTTCCAAATAATATCTCTAGAACTTTCTTTTATATTTTATTAGGATTTTTATATAATATCCATAAAAATCTTATATTTTATTACTCTTAAAGGTAATTTTATCTTACTTATTTATTCTTAAAATAGGCCTATATTATCCTTTCTATCTTACTAAATAATAATTAAACTTAAAAATTATATATATTATTAAAGTAATATAATAATATACTTTTCTTAAGTATAATAAAAAAAACTTTAATATATTATTCCTAAAAAATACTAGCCTTATTATAATAATTATTAAAAATATATACCTTTATCTTAAATACCTTATATTTCCTACTACTATACTTTATCTTCTTAATATATAACTTTATAAGGTTAATAAACTATCTTAGTATTAAAATATTAATTAAATAATTACTAATATATTAGTATATCTACAATAAAAATATCTCTTATAAAAAGAAAATAACTTACAATTAATATACCCCTTAAACAGAAATTATTCCTTTTAGTAAAAATATCCCCTATAATATAAAACCCCCTAGTAAATAAATCAGTTTTATTAGAGCAAGAAAATCCTACCTTATTTCTCTATCCCTTTAATTAAGTAATAATAGTTAATAAAAAGATTATCAACTTATAACCAAAATCTTAGAAATATTAATACTAATTCCTATAATTTTAATAATAAACTTAGAATTTTAGTAAAAATTCTTAAAATCCTAGCTCTTATTATAAGCTATTTAGACCTTTTTCTTAGTCTAATTATAATATTCCTTTATATTAAGAATCTTATTAAGCTTATTAGCTATTAAAGTCCTATTTTTTAGAAAATAGATTTCTTATTTAAGCAAAAAATTATAAAGTCCCTTTATTAATTTCCTTAATCCTTTCTACTAAAATATAATTATTCTTTTACTAAACTTTTGCCTAAATTAATAAAAGAGCTTTTAACCTAATATTCCTTATTATTAGCAAAAGGTAATAAAATAGATTATTATAATATTAACCTTTTCCTAGAAATAGACATTCTTATTAAGAAAATAATAAATTCCCTAAGTATACTTAATAACCCATATACTCTTATCTTCTAGGATTAGAATAATCTTAAGATATTTTTTATTAATTTTTTAATATCTTTCCCCTACTAATATACTAATACCTACTAATATATTATTATTTATTAGTATATTATTTTATAATAAAAACTATTAATTTACTATTTTATTATTTTTATTAAAATAAAGTAATAATTATAGATATAATAATTAAAACTTTTTTAGATTATTAGCTTTTATTAACCTAGAAAGTCAAATTAATTACTAAGTAATAGGCTAATAAAAGGGTCTTTTATATAATAAATATAAGAAAATTATCATAGCTTCCAAGCAAACTAGTAACCATTGGCTAGGCAGGGGTAATATCTTTAGATTAATATACAAATCTCTTACTAAATCAGATTATTCCTATTTAATTATATAAGCTATATTTCTTTATAAAATACCTTATTAATTTATAGAAATATATAAATATATTATCTAAACTAATTAGTATAAATAAATCCTAGGTTTAGTTAGGTTATAACTATTAGTAGCTATAAATATAATTATTTTCTAATGTCTTTATTATTCTTATTCCTATTTACATATAACTAGCTAGGATAAGGATATTTAGTATTAAGTAATGCAATCTGGTTATATAAGTAGACCAATACCTTCCCTACCTTCTAGCCTAGCCCCTTAGGGCTTTAAGCAGCGTTATCCCTTTAATCCCAATTACATTTTAACAAAGATCTTTAATTTATTTTCTTTATTATATAATAAATATCCAAAGAGCTAATCTTAAATTAATATCTAAGATTAAATTATAATTAAAGTTAATAAGCTTTAGTTATATAATAATTGGAAAAGGCCTTTTAATAAATAAAAAGCTAGGAAGATTAAATAATTATTTTCTTTTTAATTATTATATATAGGTATTTAGCCAGATAATATTTTAGGTATCTTATACCCTATAGATATACTTATTAGCAAGATTAAGATCTAGGTTACTATTGACTAAGTATAGTATATAATAGATAATTTGCAAAGGTATATTGTATAAGGGTGGTTTTTTTCTTTCTTTTTGGGGTTAATAAGATAGATTAAATAAGGCTAAGTGGATAGGGAGAGGGGGGAAGGCTCTTTTATTTAGGTTTATATAAGGTTTTGGAGATATTTATTAGATATTTTAAGTTTACCTTAAAAAGGTTTTTATAATAAAAGATTTTAATATTAATAATTTATATGGCCTAAAGGATATATAGGCCTTAAACTAGCTTTTTTTTTAATCTACTTACTATTAAGGCTAGAGCTAAATATACATATAAATATAAATAAAATATACTCTTATTATAATATCTAAGAGATCCTTAAATTATTTTCTAATAATTTAAAAAAAATATAATAATTATATTTAATAATTATATCTTATATATAAAAAGGAATATTTTTATATTAAACTAAAGAACCTTAAAAGAACTAAATAATTTAGACTTTTTATAAATAATAATAATATTAATTAATAAGATATTATTAAAAAATAATAGAAAATAAAAACCTAAGATAAAGAAGATAATAAAAGTTAGCTTAGTAAAAAAGTAATAT
>NAJI01000396.1:0-12141 GCA_002179835.1 Calonectria leucothoes
AGTTAATGGTTTAATATAAGGGTAATTATACTATAGGATTTAAAGGCTTATAGTTTATTGCTGCTTGGTCTCTGACCCTATTAGGCTATTTCCCCTCCAAAGAGGAAAATAAATACTTATATTACTTATACTTTATCTAAAAATCCTAAGTTTAAATAATTAATCTCAATATATTATTAATATTATAATTAAAATTTATTTATAGATAATTATTTTTTTTAAGTTTAATTCATAATTATTCTAAGAAATTAATTAATATTTATTAATATATTTAATTTAAAAATAATAATTAAATATAATATATTAAAAACTAAATATAAAATATTATAAACTAAAGTAATACTAATAATAGTCTATAAAATAATAAAAGTATTAATTAAAATAAATTTATTATAAAAATAAATATTTAATAAAATTTAAATAGATTAATATTAAAATAATTAAAATAATAAATCTAAAAAAATAGAATAGTTTAGTAAAATTATATATAATTTAATAAAGTTATAATAACTATTTTTAATAATAATTTAAATAATAATTATAAAATATATTTTAATAATTATTTAAATATTATAATTAATATTATTATATTAAATATATATTTTAGCTAATTAGAAATAATTATAAATCTTTTAAGCCTATAGAAGGAAATTAATAATTATAATATATTAAAAATAAACTATAAAAGAATTTATATTATATATAATCTTAATTAAAGTAAAATAATATTAATAATATATAGCCTTAAGCTAATAATAAAAAATAAAGAATTTTTATTTAAATTATTAAAAAGAATTATTAAATCAATAAATTAAATATATAATAATATTTCCTTTTATATTTAAAATACTAAGAAAATTATAAAATATTGAATCTATAATTATAAAAATTTTAGTAAAATAAATTATAGACTTTAAAAGTTAATATTATTATTATAGTTAAATATATAGAAAAAAAGATTTAAGGGCTTATTAAATATATCTTTATTTTCTTTTTTTTTCTTTTTTAAAAAAAATAAAAAATAAAAAATAAATAAAGTAATATTAATATATTATATAATAAAATCCTAGAATATTTATAAATTAAATATATTTTTTTTTATAAAAGAAGTTAATTTAAATAATTAAATTATTTTATAATAAAATAAAAACTAAACAAACTTATAAAATATAAAAACCCTTATTTTTAATATAATAAATATAATAAATAATACTAAAGATATTAAATAAATAAATAAGATATTTAAAATAAATAAATATATTATAAAAGGTATTAATCTTAGTCTAAATATTCTTATTAATTAATAAAATATAAGAACTATAGTAATAGCCTATAGTAAGCTACTAGTTACTACTATAGTTTTATAGCTCTTAAAAAATAAAAGAAAGTAAAGAATAATAATTATAGTAATAATAAAAATAAAAATAGCTAAATATAATATAAATAATAATAAAAAGATTATAATTATATATAAAACCCTAATAGTTTTAAATATAATCTCACTTCTTACATATTCTTTTTTTCATTAGAAAACTATTTTATTTATATTCTTNNTACCTTAATTAAATTATTTTAATATTATAAAAAGGGACTAACTTGCCCGAGGATTTACCAGTGGACCCACTTATAGCAGGTCCCCCGATAAGATAAGAGCCAGGGTTTTCCTGGTGGACCCACTTATAGTAGGTTATCTAATAAAATAAGGGCTAGGGTTTTTCTAGTGGACTTACTTATAGTAGATCTATATTCCTTGGATAAATAGAACCTAGGAAATTTCCCTATAATAGGAATTCCTAAGGAATTCCCTTTAGAATAAAAGTAAAAGTTATTAAGAAATAGTTTTATAGCTAGAGAAATTATATTAGAATAAAAGATAAGTATATAAGGATATTATAAATCTAAAAAAAGAAAAAAGGGTAAATATATTATATGAAATAAATTAATATTATTTATTTTTATATAAGTAAATTAATATTTAATTTAAGAAATCTTATATTATTTATTTAATTTCCTTTTATATATCTTTAAAATCTATATATTTTTTTATAGTAATTAATAATAATTATTATTTTTTTATTTAATCTTTAATTTTATAAATAAGTATAAATAGGAGATTATATTATAAGCTCTTTCTAGCCTATAAATAGATTCTAGAATACTAAGATTACTTTATAGAAGAAGACTTAATATTATTAAAATATAAGAATAAGGCTAAGCAAATAAAAATCTAAATTATTTAGTATTTTAATAAATAAAAAATTAAATATCTTTTTCTCCTAGAAAAATATAAAATATATAAACTAAGAATTATATATAGACCTTATATTTTTCTTTAAAAAGTAAATACTATTAAATTATTAAGTAATCTTTAGACTTAGAAAATTAATTCTAAATAAGTACTTATATATAAATACCTTTTATAATAAATATAATATATAATCTAAAAAAGCTAAATATTATATATTTCCTTAGATATATAAATTAATATACCTAGTAATTTCCTAGAAAATCTAATTAAAGAAATACTAGACTATATATCCAAAATATTACTTATTTAACTTTTTAATAGTAATTTATTAATTAATTTATTATTTCTAAATATTATATTTATTAAATAATCCTCTAATAATATTATAAATACTATTAAAAATAGGAATCTTAAAGGAAATAATCCTAGAAAATAAAATCAAAAAAACTAATTTACTTTTAATATATTATTTAAATAATTAGACTAAGAATATTAAAAAATAAAATATCAAAATTCTTATTTATAAGGAAAAAAAATCTTTATTAGAAAATAAGTAGAATTTCTATATAACTAAGCTATTAAAAAGAAACTTAATTAATAAATAATATTAAATCTAATTAGCTAAGCCTAAGAAATACCTATAGACTTTAATAATTTCTTTAGAAACCTATTATTAATAGGAATTAATAACCTATTATTAATAAAAACTAATAATCTACTATTATTAGAAACTAAGAATCCATAACCTTCGGAAAATAATAATCCCCCTATATTACCCTAACTTAGACCTAATAAGCCCTATAATAAGCCCTAATAACTATTAAAATATAAAAAAATAATTAATTATAATAACTAAATATCCTTTATTAAGAAAAATATTATAAATATTATTTAATAATATTTAAGACTAATATAATTTAAATAATATTATAATCTTTAGTTTAAAGAAAAAGATATAAAAATATTTTATTTTACTCTTAATAATAAAATTCCCCTATTTAAATTTAAATATATAAATAAAAAGAAAATCTAGAAAATTATTAGTAGATTTATAAATACCCTTAATCTATATACTAAAAAAGGCTAGAAATATAGAAATATATTATTTGTTAATATTTCTTTATTATTTTATAATTTAGCTTTTATTTAATACTTTAAATACCTAATAAATAAGATATAAAAAGAACTATAAACCTTAGACAATAGGTTTAATTTATAAAAGATCTAATTTAAGTATTATTTTATATTATAAGTTAATATAGCTCTAAAAAGATTTATAAATATAAAATATAATTTATTATAAATTATATAAAGGAAAAATCTCTAAAACTAAGAAATATATTTTAAGGATTATATTAAAGAAGTAAGTATTATATTAAAAAACTTAGTATAATTAGCTTATAGAAAATTAAATAATTATTTAAAAATTATCTTTTTTATATCTAAAAAATATAAAAAATTAAATTTTTAGTATAATTAATATTAATAAAAGATACCTATAATTTATACTAAGCTAGAGCTAGGTAAATAATAAGATATTAAAAGATAAGAGCTAACTACTATAAAAAATATATTAAATAAAATCTTATTTAAAAATAACTTTAAAAATAATACTAATAAAAGTATAATTAAAAATACTAAATAAGGCTTTAATTCTAATTATATTAATAATACTTAAAATATATAATAAAAAACCCTAGAGTTAATTTAAATAGATTTTATTAAAACCAATAGAATAATATAATAATATAACTAATATTATCTAAAAGATAATAAATAAGGATAATAATAGAGATAGTAATAAAAACCTAGGTAAAATAAACTAAGAGCTCTTATCCTAGAAAGAGCTAGTACTATTGCTATAAAAAAGAATATAAAAAATCCTAATTAAATAATAGCCCTTTTAATATAATCTATATTAATTTATTTCTATTAAAACTAAAATCAAGAAAAAAATAATAATAAATAAAATAGGAAATCTCTATATAATATATTAAGTAAAGCTACTTTTAATAAAAATAATAAAATATACCTTTTGCTAGAAGTAATTAAGTAATTATTTATCTTAGAAAAATCTAAGAAAATTCTAAGCCTAAAAATAAAAAAAGAAATAGAAAATTAACTAAAAAAGCTAGAAAAATAATTAGGAATTTATATCTATAAAGGCAAATTTTATAGTAATATTTAAAAGATCTTTTTAGTAGCTAAGATTATATAGTAATTAATTTCCTACTAAGATTCTCTAAATTATATACTTTATATTTAATTAGTAATTTTAGAAAAAAATACTATAATCTAAAAAAATTAAAAAAAAAAGTAATTTAATACTAATCTACTAAGCTAGTAAATAGCCCTTATAAACTATCCTATTATATTTATATAAAAATATAGATAATAAAGAATAATAATTATAAAAAATAAAGAAAAATCTATATTAATATAAGGACTATTAAATATATTATAGCCAAAGATTACCTTAAATTTCTATTAAATATAAAATTTAATTTATTAATAATATATATACTAAAGAAAGTTAGTTTCTAGTAAGCCCTTAAATAGGTAAACTTTATTATTTACCTCTCTAAATATAAATAAAGAAAATCAATAATAATAAAGGCCTAAGAAAGCAAATAAATACTTAAATAGCTATTTATAGATCTTATCTTAAAATAAGAATTCTATATATTATATTAAATAAATATTAGAAATTCCTTTTAGGAAATTATAATAGGAGCAATAGAAAATACTATATTATTTATTATAATATATTAAAAAGGACTTTATAGGAAAATCTTAGTAAAGATAAAAGAATCTATTATAATTTCCCTATAATTAGATAAGGAATTATATATAAAAGCTATATAAAGGCTAGCTAAATAGGATTTTATTTTAATATTTATTATAAAAGGTATTATAAAAGCTATTACTAAAGACCCTAAAATAATATATATTATAAATAATTTATAGAAGCTAATATACTTTTAATATAATTAAAAGATTAAATATTTAATTTTTATAGATTATTTATACTAAGTATAAAAAGTTAATTAGAAATTATTATAAAGTATTTTAAAAGATTTTTTTTTTTTAGCTAAAGACCTAGATTTTATACTTAGTATTAAATAAAAAGAGATATTAAAATAGAATTAAAAATTAGATCTATAAATATAAGAACTAAATTCTTAGACTAAGCTTAGCCTTACTTAACCAAAGAAAATACTAAATTAATAATTAGCTAATAAAATAAGGCTAAATAATTAATTATTAAAATTAGCTAATTAATTAAAAGCCTTACTTAAGAATTTCCTTAAACTATAAAAAAATACTAAAATTATATAAATAGCTAAAAAAAATTATACAAAAATACTATTTATAGATAATTAATATAAAAAAAAGATAGAATCTAAGCCTTATCCTTTAAGCCTTAAAAGTAAGGAATTTTTTAATAAATTATTTAATAGCCTATATAAATAGAATTAAATAAAATAGGTAAATAAACTAATATTCTTTGCTAGCTTAATTTTTATTATCTAGAAAATAATTAATAATAAAAAAAAGAAAAAAGTAATAGTAAACTTATAAATACTTAATAATATAATTATATTTAATATATATTTAATATTATTTTAATAAAATATACTAATATTTCTTAGGAAAAGTAAATAATTTATAATTATTAATATTAAAAGTTTTTTCTATTAATTTCTAGTAATATAAAAATATAAAAATAAATTTATTATTATAAGTTATTAGGGATTAGAAAGATTAAAGATTATCCTTATAGGATTTAAGAATTCCCTTATCTTTATATAAAGATTTATAGATTATATACTATAGAATTATAAAGAATATACTAAAGTTTTTATTAATAATATTATTATTTTTTTTAAGATTCTTAAGAAATATATAAAATATCTAAAGGGGATTTTTAATCTTTTTAAGAAAATAAATATTATTTTTTTACTAGAAAATCCTTTATAGGATATTTATTAGTAGAGCTCCTAGGATTTTTAGTTAATAGATTTAAAATAATTAATATAGTAGGAAAAATTAAAATATTCTTAGATTTAAAGTTCTTTAAAAGTCTTTAATAGCTAGAAAAATAGATTGGGCTAGTAGGATAATTAAAATATTTAGTTCTATAATTTAATTATAAAATTAAGCCCCTCTAAAATTAGAAAATAAGCTTACTTTAAAAAGTAAGATAAAAAGAAAAGCTATTTAATAGTCAATAATAAGTTAAATATATAATAAAAATTATTTTTATTCTAATAAAAAAGAAATATAAATACTTTAAAGATATATAAAAGGTACTTATTAGCTTTATTATCTTATATTATTTTAATCTAAACTAAGATCTATTTATATAAATTAATATTTTATAAAAAAAGAAAATAAATAAAATAATATTTTATCTTAATCTAAGCTATAAATAAAATAAAATAAGCTAAATATTATTAAGATAAATAAGATTTATTATATACCTAAATTAATTTCTAAAAGATATTAAAACTAGATATTAGCTAATTAAATTAGAAATAGTAAGAATAGTATAGATATATAGAAAAACTTAAACTTTACTATACTCTATTAAAGAAAAGCTAGTATATATACTTACTAATTATATAACTTTATATAGCCTTATTAATTAAAAAACTACCTTTTCTTAAAATATAAAGGAAAATAAAAGACTTTTTATTATTTTCTAATACCTAAGCTAGTACTTACTATAGATTTAATATATACCAAAGACAATAAATATCCCAGCTAATATACTATTTAGATTACTAGCCTATAATAATAAAAAATCTATAATTAGGCTAGAGAAATTAAATTTAAAATAAAAAGAAAAAAAAAATTATAAATCTATCTTTTACTATATTAAAACTATAGCTAAACCTAAGTTAATTAAGTAAATCTAATAAAAATATCTAAAATAAATAAAGTAAAAGGCTATTTTTAAATAATTTAAAAGTACTAATAAAAAACCAGGCTTAAACTTTATTTAAATAAATAGGCTAATCTACCTTAAGAAAGGAAACCAGAAAATATACCTTTATATACTAAAAAAAGCTACTAAAATATTAATAAAAAATATATACTTTAGAAAGTTCTATTAAAATAAAGAATACTTTTACCAAAAACTAAAAAACAATTATATTATTAAGAACCTTAGTATTCTTATTAAGTAATATATAATAGAATATAATATATACTATAGAAATTCTATCCTAAAATAGAAATTACTAGGAAAATTAATTTCTATTAATTCCCTAGTAATTTCCTTTTATATTATTATTATAGATTTTATTATAGATCTTTTTATAGTAAAATTAATTAATTAATTATAGCTAATTTCTAATAAATTATATTTTAATATATTTATAATAATAATATATAAATACTTTAAAATAATCCTTTTTATCCTAGGAAATATCTAATATATTATAAAAAACTAAGTATAAGTACTTTATATTAAATTACTAAAAGAAAACTAGAAAATTCTAAAGATAATTATCTTAAATAAAAATTAAAAATTTATCTTAAATCTTTAGAAAGAACTATAAATAATAATAAAAATAAAACTACTTTTCTTTATTATATATTACCTATAAATAAATAGCCTTTTTAAAAAAAAAAACTAAATAATAAAAATTATCTTAAGATATTTTACTATAAATTATCTAATTAAGCCTTAGATTAATATTCTAGTATTATTATAATTTAATCTAAATAATTTATATATTATTACTATATAAACCTTGCTTAATAAATTAATAATTAATTAAAGAATAAATAATAAAATATAGTACTTAGATAATCTAAATATATACCTAATAATATTAATTATATATTTAACCCTAGCTAATAAATCTAAGTAAAGACTAAGACTAATAAAAGGCCCTAAGAATAATCCTAGTAAATAGAAAAATAAATATTAATACTAGAAAGTAAAGTATATTATAGATTATTATATAATCTAAAAAGATAATTAAAAATAAAATAAATATATAATAATATAAAAAGGATTCCCGAGTAATTATAATCTTTAGTTTAAGAAAAAAGCTATAAATATAAATAAAATTATTAGGAAATACTATAAAAAGAAAAAAAAAGTAAATACCCTAATTAATATAATAAAAAAAAGTATAGATAATATTATATAAAAAACCTTAAAGAAGAAAAAGAAGAAGGTAATTCCCATAGAAAAAAAAATAATAACTAATAAAATATAAAATACTAAACTAGTTAAAAGAAAATAAGGATAATTGCCTAAGGATAAGATAAAGATATTTACTAGCAAAAACAAGGAGTTAATAAGACCAAAGATAAATCTATTAACCCTTAATAATATTATAATTATAAAAAAGAATAATTAGAAAAAAAGCCTTAAATTAAGACTATAATAACTAAAGAAGAAATAACTATATTTATTATTAAAAATAAAAAGAAATAACTATACTTACTATTAAAAATAAAAAAGAGGAACTCTAAAAGAAGCTTTAATTATCCTAATATCTAATAAATAAAAACTAGTTATTTTCTAATATCTAATAAATATAAACTAATTATTTTTTATAGATTTTTATATATATTATAATACCTTTTCCCTTATAATAAAAGAAATAAATAATAATAATATTAATAAGCCTTTAATTAATTACCTAGAATAAAATAGCTACTAAAGCCCTATTAAATCTAGCTTAATTATTAGCCTTAATAAAAGCTATAAGACTACTATTTATATAATTAAAGCCTTATATCCCCTATACTAAAGACTATATAAGCAAAAGTAATATCTTTATTTATAAAGTTATTAAGAAAAAAGAGCCTTAGTATTTATAACTATATTAAAAAGAAAATTAATAAGCCTTAGCTTATTATTTATATTAAGTAATATAATTATAAAATAAATATATATAAAAATAGCCTTAATGCCCTATAGTAAGAATAGGCTATAGCTTACTAAATACTAAAATATTCTAAAGTTATAGCTTAAAAAAGTCCCTAATAAAAAGCAAATAATAAATATAGAATATATTAAGCTAATAGCCAATTATTAATATAATCTATAAAAAGAAAAAGAAATATAATAAGGATATATATAATATTACTAAGTTATTTATATAATTAAGTAAATAATAATATAATCTAAGAAAGTCCTTAGATCTTATAAAAAAATATTTTCCTAATATTATTATTATATATATAAATATACTTATATATATACCCATCTTTAGTTAATAATCTTCTTAATATATTATACTTAATAAAAGGCCTATTACTTTTATTTTCTCTAAGATATATTTTTTAGTAAAAGATCTTATATTTTATTATCTTTTTTTTAAATTATTAAGTAAATTTATTTAAAATCTTAATTACTAGGGCTATTAATATATACTATAAATCTATAAAAATAATTATATTCTTTTATAAATAAATTATTTTAAATATTTTTAATATTAAATAATTATATATTCTTAAGTATACTAAGACTTTAAAATAAAAACTAAGGCTAAAGACTATAACCTAATAAATAATTATATTAATTAAAAGATAAAAATTTACCTTTATCTTTCCCCTAATAATCTATAAAACCTAGTATAAATTAGTTTTTCCCCTAAAGTCTCTAAGACTTTCCTAAAGATTAATAATAAAGCTAAATTTACTAATATTAATAATTACTATAAAGAGACTTTTAATAATAAAAATAAGAAAGTCCCTTCTAGTAATAAAAATAAAGAATCTAATTAAAATAAAGATATATTATTATTTATTTTTTATATTTAAAAAATTATTAATTTTCTAAAGGCCCTTTAAAGTATAAAAAAAGTACTTATCCCTATTATTAATAATTATACTAAAATTAATATTAATTTTAAAGAACTTAATTTAATTTTTACTTAAATCCTAACTAAAGTTCTTAAGACTAAGCCTAGTAATAAAGACTAAAAAGTTATTATTATCTTACTTAAGATTATTAATAGAATTAATAAAATAAAAGTATTTATAAATTATATATATATTAAATTTTTTAATATTAATAATATTTCTAAAATAAAAATTAATTTATATAATCTATATAATATTATTAATCTTACTAAAAAAATAGCCTAATATCTATAATTTAAAGTATTATCCTAGGAAAGTTCTCTTAAGTATATTATTATAGCTACTTAGGCCAATAAACTAGGCTTTTATACTTTTAAGTATATATATTTTAATTATAGCCTAGAAACTCTATACTAGTAATTTAAAATATTAATCTAATATTCTATAATTATTAAGCTTATAGTTAATATTATAAGGACCTAATATTTATATTAAATAATTATTATATATAATTAGTTTATATTTTTTAGTAAAATTAAAGGTATATAATACTTTATAGAATTCTTTTATATTATTTATAAGGAAATTAAGAACCTAGGGATTTCCTTAAAATAAATTACTTTATTTTATGGTTTTATTAGCTTATTTATTTTATTTATAGATTAATTTATTATTATTCTAGATTTTATTAATAAAATTTTTTAAACTATCTTTATTAATATTATAATATTTAATAAATTTTATTACTTAGAATAAACTATAGTATATATCTAATAATATATTTACTAATTAATAAAAAATAATTAAAACCCCTAGTAATTTATTAATATATTTATAAGCTATATCCTAGGATATTATTATAATTAATTATATATTACTATCTCTATTACTATATATTAGAATATTAAAGGAAATCTTAGGCTAGCTATACTAGCCCTTAACCCTAAGAAAAATAATAAACTAAATATTATTATTTTTTTAGCTAAGAAACTTAAAAAACTTAACTTTAGTATACTAAAAAATAATCTCTAGAAAGTCCCTAAGGCTATAGAATATTAATCTCTTAGCTTCGAAAAGTAGCTATTCTTTAGATATTAGCCTAATTTTACTTATTTTCTATAAAGTAATAAATTAATAAGTTCTTTTTCCCCTAGCTATATACTAATATAAATATTATAATCTATTTTATTTTTCTATTTTTATAATATACTCTTATCTCTCTTTAAATCTAGGACTTTAAGATATATTAAATAAATAATTAATTAAATCTAATATAAATATATTAATTATTTTTCCTTTTTTATTATAATTAATATCTTTATCCTACTATAATAAGTATATAGTAATTTTATTAAGCCTTAAATAATTATACTAATTAAGATATTTAATTCTAATAATATAATAAACCTATATACTATTTTAATATTCTATATTAATATAACCTAAATAAAAACCCAATAATAAAACCATTATTCTTATTACTAACCATATAAATAATTAGCTTCCTAAGCATAAAAGAATATACTAAGGGTAATATATATTTTCTATAAGGGCAGGGAATTTATTATAAAAAGAAACTAACTTGCCCAAGGATTTACTAATAGACCTACTTATAGTAAGTCCCCTAATAAGATAAGGGCTAGGGTTTTTCTAGTAGACCTACTTATAATAGATTATTTAATAAAATAAGGGCTAGGGTTTTTTTAGTAGACTTACTTATAGTAGGTCTATATTCCTTAGATAGATAGAACCTAGGGAATTCCCCTATAATAGGAATTCCTAAGGAATTTTCCTTGGAATAAAAGTAAAAGTTATTAAGAAATGGTTTTATAGCTAAAGAAATTATATTAAAATAAAAAATAAATATATAAGAATACTATAAATCCAAAGAAAGAAAAGAGGGTAGATATATTATATTAGATAAATTAATATTATTTATCTTTATATAAGTAAATTAGTATTTAGTCTAAGAAGTCTTATACTATTTATTTAATTCCCTTTTATATATCTCTAAAACCTATATATCTTTTTATAGTATTTAATTAATCTATTTTTATTAT
>NAJI01000004.1:0-48950 GCA_002179835.1 Calonectria leucothoes
CTACCACCAAGTCTGCTACCACATCTGCTACCATTCCTAAGAGTATGACCACGAGCAATAATCCTTCCGCCACGAGCCAGCCTTCCACCATCGTTGACTTTAGCAGCACTGGCGAGCCTGTTTCTACTGTTCCTGTTTATACAGAAGACCCTGTTGAACCTATCCAGCCCGCCGAGACTGTCCCTATCCCCACGGAAGACCCCATTGAACCTATCCAGCCTGTCGAAACTGTTCCTGTCTATACACAGGAACCTGTTGAACCTATCCAGCCCGTTCAAACTGTTACCGTCTACGAACCATACCCTACTACTACGGCCGAGGTTCCGGGATTCTACATTGTTACTGTCTACACAAACGAAGCGCAAGGCCCTGGTTATCCCGTGCCTCCCGCAGTGCCGACTCTACCTTACGCGTAAGTCTGATTGGGATGAACTACGAGCCCCAAGGTCACGCCTCAACCGTTAGTTCTCGCAATCTTATCCCAATCGTGTGCATCAGTCAATCACCCCAAGATTCCGGATCCGAGGTATAGCTTAGGGCCTACTATACATAATCAAGGAAATGCGATTTGGTTTTTGAGTTGGCCAGGGGAATGGATTCATGTTGTAGGTGCTTTCATTGAACCATTTGTGTTTCAGAACGGGTTATCATTTTATAATTCTTGTCCTTTTTTTATTATCGAGAGGTTGTGGGTTGGAAGAGTTTTTTTTTTTTTTTTTTTTTCATTTCTTTTGTCATTTCTTTCTCATCAAGAAGCTGTGGATCAGCAGAGTTTCATTTGTCTTAATCATTTGTACTGTCAAAAAGCTGTCGCCGCCGCGAGACTGGGTTATGCTGGCAATAAACCATTTCCTACTGCACCACTGCCCCTAAATCTTTTCGAGTGACTACAGGTCTTTTGTGCATCATTCCCATTGCTCTATCGGTGATTGCCGCAAAGACAATGGTTGTTCTTTGATCAGGTGACGTAGAATGAAGGGCCCGAAAGCCCCATCTAATTGATGCACGCGAATCAATTCGCCTGGGAATCAAAGTTTCCACCACAACAGAAAGCGTCGACATATTCCGGATCTTTGTATGCCTCCCACCTATCTGCGGCAGTTTGGGGAATTAGTATTTCGGTCAAGTAAGTGATGGCGCCACTGGGCATCGTGTGCCCCTTGATTCATCATGGGGTGTATAGCCTAGCCGTTGTTGCGAAGAAATCGTTTTCCACGTGAGAGAATAAGAGTTCTGCAAGATGATTAGATAAGGCGTTGGGATTTGGAAACATTTTCAGATGGAATCAGAGAGTAAAACCCCAGTCTGGGGCTAACAGTTTAATTCCGCAACATGGCGGACAACTGTGAGTCTTTTATTCGGGAGACATGGCGTGTGGCGTGTGGCGCGTGGCATATGGCGTATGGCGCATGGCGCAGGGCGTAGGGCGTGGATTGTGGATACCGTATTTGGGATCACACCCTTGGTCGCTTCCATGCACCCCCCAAAACTGATTTGGAATTGTGACGTTTACTGCAGCTGCCGTCTAAATCTGTTGCTGATGCATTGTGAATGGTTTCTTGATATTGATGGATTGATAATTGCTGAACCTTTTTCTTTTCTTGCTTTTTCTTTTATTACGAGAGATAATGAACAACAAACGGCAACCAGACGGAGGCAATGGAAGCACGCGTTTTGACCTTGCGGTTCTTTATATAGTAATTGTAATCAGAAAGTCTACCTTGTCTATGCCTCCTTAATGGAGCTTCTAATCTATTTCATCTTGATGTAGCAGGACCGAACAGCCTCAAGCAGCTCGTCGATGCTGCTAGAACTATGCGAAAAGGACGTAACAAAGCGAACTGTTCCAGGCTCCCAGCGGTCGTGATAAAACTGATAGCCACGTCCAAGAAGCTCTTTGATTACATGCGGCGCTAGGCGACAGAAGAGTATGTTGGCTTGTGGCTTTTGGATAACCTCAGGCCCAGGGATGCTCTGGAGACCAGCAGCCAACTGCTCGGCCAAGCCATTTGCATGTCGGGCATTTCGCAACCATAACCCGTTGGCAAGATAAGCCTCAATCTGAGCAGTGTGGAAGCGCATTTTGGACGCCAACTGGCCTGCTCGCTTCTGGCGAAAGGCCAGTTCGGATGCCAAGGTTGGATCGAACGAGACGATGACGTCGACTGTCATGGCGCCGTTCTTGGTCAGGCCAAAGGAGAGCACATCGACGCCGGCCTTCCATGTCATCTCCGCTGGGGATGCCTCAAGATGAACTAATGCATTGGCAAAACGTGCGCCGTCCATGTGCACACGCAAGCCTGCACCCTTGGCTATCGTGGACAGTTCGCGGATTTCATCGATTGTATAGACACTGCCGCTTTCGGTAGCCTGGCTGATGCTAACGACGGACGGTTGGACACTATGAACGTCGCCGACCTTTCGAAGGACGGCAGCTTGAAGGGTCTGAGGATCAAGCTTGGTGTTGTTTCCAGACACGGCGACAAGCTTAGAGCCTCCCGTGAAGGCCTCTGGAGCACCACATTCATCATTATTGATGTGACTATCCGGGTGGCAAAGGATACTGCCCCAGGGCTTGACCAGCGAGGCCAACGCGATGCAGTTTGCAGCGGTCCCGCTCGAAACCGGAAAGATGTCGACTTCGCGCTCGAAAATGTCTTGCAGCCTCTGACGAGCGGACTTGGTGATGCTGTCGTTTCCATATGGCGAAACATGCTCAGTAGCCGCAGCAACAATGGCTTGCACAATCTCGGGAGATGCACCGGCAATGTTGTCGCTCATAAACGAGCGGCTGGGGTTCGGGGTGTAGGAGCCCATTGTGAAAGTTTTGTGAATAATAGGGTGATTGCAAACACCTGAGACAGGGTATGAAAGAAGGTAAACAGATGAGAAGAAAATAATATGTCCATATGAAATTGAGTGAGTTGTTGCCAATTTTATAAGAGTTTACAGCATCTCCAAACATGGGTTCAATAAGTGGCTTCTCTACAGGTTTCGGTTAGCGTCAGCCAACGCTCACCCCACCCCCTTACCTCCCTCACCCCCTACCCACCCATGATGCCGCATGACAAAGCAAGGACTCTGTGGCGTAATCACAGGTGCTTCCAGACGTGTCTCTCCGTCATGAAATTTGGCATATAAGGGAGCTGCGATGCCTCGTTGGATATAATGACAACACCTTCTTCTGCTTCTTTGGACATTAGACCTGGGCAATTCAAGCTGCGCGCGCTTCACTGACCTTTTACCGAGAAGAGGCCTGCTCAACAATATCCTCAAAATGGAAACAACCATCCAAACCATCGTGGAAAAGGTTTGTCTGAAATAAATCCATTTGCGAATTTGTTGTATTGACTCGCTGCTAGTTTGGCCCGACTGAGGCAATCTATCATCATGACCAGACCAAACATGAGCTGGAAACCACTGTCCTGGCCAGCATCCCGTTTGCCCATTGGGATGATGCGACGAAGAAGATATTCAAAGCGGCTTCTGATGATAGCCATCTCGTCATTACAAGTTCGACCATTTTCTATGCCAAGGGCGGTGGTCAGCCAAGCGACACTGGCACCATGACCTCCGCAGGCCAGGCATCAACGTTTGCCGTGACCTCTGTCCAGATGCTTCCTTCTGGAGCAATAATGCATCTCGGGACATACTCGGGCGAGGCTTTCAAGGAACAGGAGGTTGTCACCCAGGAGGTCAACAAGGATACACGAAAGCTCCATTCGCAAATTCACGACGCCGGCCATATTCTCGCTTCGGCCATTCGAAGGCTGCAAATACCGGGGCTGCAAGAGCTCAAAGCACAGCACTATCCCGATATTTCATTCATTGACTTCAAAGGAACCATTCCGGGTGACAAGAAAGACGAGATGGAGAAGATGGCCAACGAGATAGTCAGCGATGATCGCGCAATCGCTGTTCGCTGGTGGACAAATGAAGAGTGTCGAGAAAAGTCTTGGACAATGCCGGAGGATACCAACGGCAAAGATGAACTGGTGCGAGCTGTCGAGATTGAGGGTGAAGGTGCCTACATGTGCGGAGGAACTCACGTGAAAAGCACAGCGTTGGTGGGGAAGATTAGAGTACGGAAGATAAAGAGACAGCAAGGCGTGTCGAGGGTTTCTTATGAGTTGGTGTAATAAGGTTTCGGTTTAGAGGAAGAAGATGATAGACAATACAGAGAATATTCATACCCGCCCGGGTTCGACAGCCACCTAACTCGCTTCTTGGCTCCGGCAAACATCGCGTTGGTTGGGGGAGGGTCAAGGTTGGTATCGAGTATGGAGTATGAATTCTATTGCTGACGTTAAGCCCTTACTGCACCTCTAAGCAATTTTAATGTACAAATGTCACTATTGTCCATGGTTTCTTACAAAAGGTCAAGTTGGCTCATCTTGGTTGTCTGTCAAGCCTTGGAGGTGTTGGCTGCGAAAACGAGCCAGCCACTCGTCGTTGTCGGCGACTGTGTCATCCAGCGGGTCTACCGTGCCGAACTGCAACCTTCTAGCTTCATCCTGGAACATCTGATCCGTCGGGATGATTCCGAGTCTCATCTGATGCTGCGCAAAACGGCCCAAGTGGAAAGCGAATAGTTCGGGGAACGATTTGTCCTGAAGGGATGGCGCCAGTGCCTCCCAATCCGTTGACGGGCCCGAGCCGCTCCAGCCTTCAAAGGTTTGCTCGGCGGACCTCGTTATCTGCTGCACATGCTCTGCTGTCGTTGGGTTCGGAGCCCCGGCCGAGAACGGGGCATAGGTGATTGACTCGGACGCAATTAAATACGGAGCGATGGCGTTGGTGACTTGGGCCGCTATTTCAGGCGTGAAGCCATGCTCTCCCCTCCAGTCCTGCATCGTCTTGCCTCTGCGGAAATGCGACGCAAGGTGGTCTATACGATCCTGCCACGTTTCCAAGCGAAAGTCACAGAAACCACATCTCGACGTTACTACCAGCTCCTCGACCTGCCACGAGTCTACCGATGGAGGATCTTGAACGTGGTGTATGCCCCTTAGGTGCTGGATTAAGTGGTCCTTTCGCGCATAAATCTGGTCTTTCCCGCACAGGGCAACGTCATGTTCTTCAATGTGCAGAGGCGTTGGATCAGCAAGACTGCAGTAAGCACAGATCCTACCCCCGGTGACAGGCGATATCACGACGCTGCCGAAGGGTGCGCACCGCCATCCCTGGACGCTGAGATGCAGGGACCGCTCGTGCCGTGCCCAGTCAAACTTGCTTTTGAATGAGTCGCAGCAAAAGGTGCAATGGAACTTTTTCTTTTCCATGGCTTTGCCCTTTGCCGCAGTCGGCCGGGTTCGCTTCATAACGCGGTGGCGACGACCTACGGAGCTGGCAGAGGTAGCAGAGCCCGAGGACCTGCTTGACCCGCTGGTGAAGCTCACTGTTGATGCCGCCCGCCCGCCCGGCCGGCGATTACTCATGAATGCTTGGCCCTGGAGAGGGGCATTGCTCAGGGCGCTTGCAATGGCGGATAGCGAAGCTGCCTCGGTCTCTGGGGGCGAGTTCCGCCATCGCTGTATCGGGTCCATTGCGCTATCGTACGCCAAGGGGCCAGGGCCTGGTATTTCTACTGGTCTTGAAACCATTGGCAGGGCCACGCTGCCGAGGTATCGACTCCTTCGTCGAGGGAGGCCTTGGGACTGAACTGGAACAGCCGGAAAATGCTGGAGTGCCCTGGCCGCACCCTGTCCTAATTCCCAAGCCGGGGGTGCCTCACCCAGAGCAGGCTGAAAGGGATGCTGCCAAACATTTTGGATTGGGCCCTGCAACAGCGATGATGACATCGGCCCTTGCCAGGGCGGTTCGGCCGATTCAATATGATTCTCTCCCGAGGTCGTTGCAATGCCAGTGGTTAGATCGGCGAGGTCTTGCAGGTTCCACGAGCAGGGGTCGTGAGTGTGAGGCTCCCCTGTATCTTGCTGACGGCTCGGGAAAGCGTCTGGGGTTGCATGATTCATGCTGCTGAATTCCGTCGCCAGTCCGAGTCGGGCATTTGCAGGCTCATATGGCACTGAGGCTGTTTATTGTGGATCGGCAGCACTGCGGTGCTCAATCAGTGAGACATGGCTGCTCGTCACGGGCTGTGAATGGTGGCAATCTTGCTGATGACGCCTGTTCGACGGCTTGGCGGTCTGCAGAGGCAAAACAACGCTGCTCCACTCCTGCTGGCCTTTTGGGTCTATCATTGGCACACTGGATTCAGGGTTCAGGGTTCATTAGTAAGCGTATCTGTTCTGCATGCGCTACTGGCATCCTAGCGTCAAAAAACACCAAGTGGGAGGAGCCCGTATTTATCAAGAGCACCAACGATAGTTGCAACAAGGGATAGACAGCACCAGACTCTGCTGGTTTTATGTATTTGCTGTTCTATATCATTGTAGGACTGACGGCCGTGGCCAGAATGTGTACCTGTGTAGCTCAGAGACATGATCTCTACGCTAATTGGCACGGGGCATCGGTCGTGTGGTCTCAGTATCAATTTGGACCAGCATCATGGGCTCCAGATGTATACTGTACTTGTCCTGCTGACAAGCAGATTTTGTACACATGTTCATCCGCCACGACCAAAACAACCACCAAGTCAAGTCTTGTACGCATAAAAGATCCAACTGTTAGGGATTGGCTTGGCATCTGATATTGAGAAGGTGACGTCTTGTATATTTCTGACTCCAAATAACGAGGCTAGAATGCAATATTCGGACCACATTCATGAGCAAAAGGACAGATGATTGAGGCGAAACCGAAACCCCATTGACAGCCGAGCAGTCAGCTTAGCAGAGCGGTCAGTGCCACAGCCCTTCGGCAAACACGTGCAGTCAACTCAGCCTTGATTCAATGATTAAGCCATTTTAAACAAAACCCTTGTCTTGATTTTTTATTTGATTCACAACACTGAGGTCCTACACCAGAAGATCTAGATCAGAGTGGGGGTCTCGAAGTCGGTCTTATCGGCGAGCCTAATCAAGCCACCCCGGGCTTAGGTTCTTTTCTTTCACGGCAGTTTGGTAAATCATTTCTGGATTTGGTAATATGGGTTGGTAGAATACCAAGTGGGTCGTTCGTATTCAATATTTGGGCGTTTCTATGTGTTGTTGCTCGGACATTGCGGGCGGGAAAAAGACGCGAGACCGGCATATTAACGTAGCTAAACATAGCGTGAGGCTGGTCACAAGGCAAAAGCGCCTTTCGTTTAGCTGTTTGCCGACTCCACTTACCGCCTCAGACAACAGTTTAGTTACGGCAAAAGTGCTAGCGCCACTAGCCAGCAATGCCGAGCCCACTTTACCATGCGCTGAGTAAACTGCTGACTGAGAATTACTTGCTGTTAGCACAGACAGCGCCTTTGGACTTGTATTCGGAGACATGCTTGACTTGACTGACCATTTCTATAACTACCTACGCTCAGCGTCAATTATACATTCCCATTCTTCTCCATCACCCTCTTCTCACTCAACCATCTCAACAACATCAACAACACCATCACAATGAAGGTTCTCGCTTTTCTCCCTCTTGTTGCCGTGGCCCAGGCCGTTTCCATCACCGTCTATGAGAACCAGCAGGGCCAGGCCGGGCAATTCCAGTCCTTTGACACTGCTTCTGCCACTTGCCGTTAGTATACCCACCATTTGCTACCTTGAGCTTGCCTTTACTAATCTGGTCAACCGCCAGGAAACTTCAATGGTGCCAACGTCTGGTGGAATGACAAGGTCAGCTATGTGCAGATTCCAGCCAACGTTCGATGCCAATTCTGGGAGTAAGTCATGGCTTAGTAAATGAACTGGCATGATAAATGGGATTACTGATGTGTTTTGCAGCGACTACGATTGCAAGGGCGCCAGCTTGGTAATTCCGGCCAGTGGCAGTGGTGTCAACTCCAACATCCCCCAAAACCACAACGACAAGATTAGCTCCTATGCTTGCTTCCAGTGAATCCCACGCCACGATACCATACAACGGTAAACTCCGGTGGAGGGGAGACAAGCGCGGTTAAAACAGGGGAGGGGTTGAGGAGTGTGAAGGTGGCGCACGTTTTAGGGTGACCCAGTACCACCTCTGCAACCACAGCCTGCTCGTGTCCTCGAATACGCGGTTAATTTGATCAATTAGAATGAGCCATGGACTTTTTGGTATCTTTACACAGAATCGTGAGAGATGTTTGCAGTGAATGATGACACAATCCAGAATTTAAAGCCTCAGTTTATCTTACGTGTTGATGCATCAAGAAAGTTCCGGCGAGTAGTAGTATGATGGCAGTCAAACAGCAACCTTCAAAGATGCCGTCATATGCATTAAATTCATCTCCAGGGGACCTTTTAAGAAACTTGTTTATATTGCGAGCATTGGAATGTGTGAGCAAAGTCAGAGCCCAAAGTACAAGACTGTTTATCACATCCCTTGCCGTGCCCGAATACTTGTTAGCAGTCCTTTCAAGGCTTCCATGTCACGCTGCTTGTGTACTGCTGCCATGTTCAGCTGCCCATTTACCGCCCCATCGACGTCTCGGGAATCAGGGTTTACAAACCCGGTGTCTCCAGTAGGCCGAGTGGAACCGACCCAACCTTGGCCAGGAAAGTACCTCATTGGTCTCTCTCCAAACACAATATACCTGGAACTGTGGAGGTGCGCCACCTGGGTCTTCGGGTTTATAAACGGACCCTTGTGAGATTGAAAAAAGTAGAAGTTTATGAGAGACGGTAGCCGAATCCGGAATTCGTCAAACATGTCCCCCCAAGTGCCATGAAATCGGTAGATTTTCAGACCAAGATCCGAAATAGAGATCCCGCTTCTGGGCACCTGCTTCCAATCCTCAATTTGCATTTCGTCCAGATTTATAAAATCGTCCGTCGTGTGCATGTGTGTGACAATGTGACAGGCGTTGAGTCGGAGCGTGGTGAGCGAGGGCATTTCCATTATCCAATCCATCTGGTCATGTCGCGAGATGACGTACTTGTGCAAACTCAGCGACTTTAAATTTGGGAAACGGAGGTCGTTTATTATATCGCAAAACCCCCCCGGAAGCCATCCCCACTGGCTGTTAAAGCTGAGCGAGAGCGATGTGAGGTGGTCTGCGCATGGAACAAGCCAGTCGTGGAGATGCGGCTCAAATTCCCATATTGGTCTTACAGGGTCGATGGTATGGCTGTGGGCAACTCTGAGCTCCAAATGGCGAAGGTCCCTCATGACGCAACGAAAGAGACCCGATTGAGTAAACTCGGGAATGGGCAGGTTTTGCAAGTTATCAATGGTTAGGCGGCGGGTGGCCTGGAAACCGGGGCTTTCCAAAGCACGTTGCTTGATAGCCATGAATGCCGCTTCCATGTTCTTGCGCCGTATCGTGACATTGTCAACCTCATAATTGAGGTTATTAAACACTCTCCCCGGTACATTGCACCTGTCCGAGAAGCAAATTTTGACATGTCCGAGGCCACTGAGTTCTTTTATCCGACTCATCGAGTCTCTGAATGGAATACAACTGTGTGGTCCATCCGGTCCTAGCCAACTGGCCTTTGAACCGTTTATACTCCGAAATATGACCTTGGCGGAAGAAAAGACAACATTTCGGACATGGGGCTTGACGTCTTCGTTGTCGAGCATTGAATGCCAGCGAGTCTGGTCATGGTCCGTGAGCAACAATGTGTCGTAGAGATAGGGCGTGGCCAGCTTGTTCCATTGCCAGCAAACAAGACGAGCCCGGAAGATGTGCTGTCTGTTGTTGACCTCGCTGCTCTCACTGACGTAATGGTATAAAACTACACCCACTAGTTCCGTTGGTAGGCATTGGAATGTCATGATCTAGACAGGAGATGCCACTAGATCAAAGCCAACATGGAGTGTTTAATGAAGGAAGTGTAAACTGGCCAGGACGCATTTGTCAGTGCAAATTCCTCGCTTAAGTATACAAGGGTTCAGGATTCTGATTGGGCCAGGCAACAATCATTGTCCCTGTCGTTTATCATGGGTCGCTTGGTGGGACTGTGGGGCGAGAATCCAAGGCAGATGAAAACAGGGACATTGCCCTCCAGCGGGGAAACAACACGAGAGGCTGATTGTACGTCTAGTGGTTTGATTATGATAGAATGAAAGTGGCCCTTGGTTGGTCAGGGTTCCTGGATACTGGCCAGGATAGTCATCTGGGCGCAAGATGGATTATTTTAGCTGCATAGTTAAATATAAGCTTAAATGACTGACTGATGCCATTGTAGACTAGGACCCGGAACCTCGGATAATTCGTGACTGCCGCAGGTCACTACGTTGCGTAGAGTCAGGGCTGGGCGAACACATCCAGTCAGCTAGAAGGTGCCTCTCGCAAGGCAGAAAGGAGTCAGAATCAAAGCGGGGATGAGAGCAGGGGTTTCGACCAAACATCCGCCAGTGTGATCCTTGCAAATCCGGCGATTCCCTCTTCTGCTCGATTTCGCTAGTCCATTTCACACCAATTAGGAAAGGTCCCCGCATCTGGTGGTATACGATGAATGAGAACATGAGTCGCAGAGGAAATGGGCGTAAGCACACGGTATCGGCCGGCTAGCTAAACAGGTTAGATCATATACGACGTGGGAGCCTTACTAATGGATTCGTCAATCGGCCAACATTTTTATGGTGGACCAGACAACGCCTTGCAGAGAGCTATGCATGGAAATTTGTGCGCCTGGAGTCAATTTGGACTTGTTGGGATCAACACCAGCCTCTCTGACTGGATGGTTGAACGAATTGGTCACAAGAGACATCGGAAACTTACGACTATGTAATGCAGGAGGGATTTGCGGTTTTCGAGCGCCTACTTTCAGCGTCCTCGCCAAATCTCTACAGGCAGAAAGACTCCAACAAGGAAAAATAATATACCCCCTCGGATACCCCCGTTTGCGTCCCCAATGATGCTAATCCCCAAAAGCTTAGCATGCCATCAAAACTCGAGAGGTCCATAACCACCACTTGGACTCCCACAATCTGGAATGAGATTCAGTTACGACCCGACGATATAATATCAAAACATAGCCCAAGTCCGATACCACAGCGCATATCCCCCTTTTGTGCAGTTGTTGGTTTGTGTTGTCGGGTTGTCCATGAAGTTCTACGTAAGACGCGGCACTTCTACACCAGAAGTTACATCTCTGAGGAGCAGCCTAAATTTTCCAAAGAAAAGTCGCTACTGACTTTAAAACTTGCAATGGGCATAGCAGATTGTGTGTTAACTAATCAACTCGGGTGACCCGACCGTATCCCCGGGCCTTGTGTCGCCGTGGGTAGAGTTGCGAGTCGCGCCCCGAGAGCTCATGATTCAAATGCTGGAGTGGCAGACAGGTCGGCGCTGCATGAAAACTCGTCTCCCGCTTGATGCTATGGTGTGGCACCCGGACGTCAAATACATCCTCATCGGACACGGTGGCCGTGATATGATCTGGAGCTGCCACAAAGTGCAGTTCTACACTGTGCATGGCCACAAAAGTTGGGCAAATTGATTGACTTTGCAAGAAAATATTTGCAATTGGAAAATAAGTAATCCTGTCGCAAGCCCACCTAAGCAAAGCAAGCGACCAAAATATGGAATACACCTTGATTGTGTTACTTCAAAATACAATGCCTGTTTTATCATGGCCCAAAATACCCTCGCCCTCCCAAGATTATTAATACAGGGGCGCGCACCGCAAATGTCAGCGGCGGCAATTACCACAGCCACAACCAAGCTCCCACCACGTATAAACTGCTGACGGTCAAGATCATGTTCGAGGCAGCCATGTGTCCAGCTGAAGTGTTCCAACTGGGATCGCCTCCTGTTGAATCATCTGTCGAATTGTCTGTTGAGTTGCCCGTGGAGCTATCTGTAGAATTGCCTGTCGAGCTGTCCGTAGAGTTGCTTGTTGAGCTGTCCCCGGTGGTGTAGCCTTCGCAGTATTCCTCGGTCAAGTTTTTGGTTGCTATTTTTGGAGAAGGCGTTAGTGGTAGAAACGGAGCAGGGCATTTTTGAGCAACTAACTCATAGCGTCGTCGACACTGCAGGCCTTGATGATGCAGTTGGTCGCCTTGGTCTTGCTTTTGCTGTCCTTGCTTGAACATGAGCAGGCTCTGTCATTGGGGTCGCAAGCAGATTCTGCAACCGAGTTTGCCAGACATGTAAGCTGCACCATTGATCAGTATAAAAGACAGTGGGAAAGGTGGGCAAAGAGTAGAAGGAATTACCGCGCATTGAGGTAGCTGGGCGATGAGTTCTTCTCGCGAGACCTCTGCACTGGCCGTGAGTGAGGCCGCAAGGCAAATGGCCAGGCTAAACTTCCATGTGGTGGCGCGCATGATGAAGATGTTTGTTCACTGGATGTATGCGTGTAGTGGCTGACTGAGTGGTGACCAACGAGACAAAACGGAAACACGGTGCATACTTAAAGGGTTCTTGATGATTGTGAGGTCTCAAATTACCACCGTTAGTAAAATTCAAGGAGCCTGTGCAGCGACGGAACGTGCCATAAAACAACGGTGGCTATCCCACCGCACGTCTGCAAATGCGCCATCGCCAATCAAGCGCCACTCTGGGAGCAACCGCTTGGATCTCCAACAGGCATCAGCCCATCCCTCGGCGAGAATGGGATGGCTCGGACCGTTGGGATCTCCAACCCTTTATTGCAAATCAGGGGCGTCCCGCGGCTCTGAAACAAGGCTAGCGGCCCAACGTGAAATTAATGGGGCCTTCCGCCGGAGCCCAGGCCTGCTCTTGCAACGGCACGGACCCTTGGTTTGGTGTTTTGGGTTCAATGCACCAAACGCACCGTCCGTTTAGCGTCAAAGCTCTGCGGAGAGAACTCGGTAATTGGCCAATTAGCCATGGCAGCCCATGGGCCGAAATGCCTCAGGTCAAAGCGGTTTCCCCAGGAGGAAAGCACGCACACAAAGTTAAGTTTACATTGGCCTGAGCCGACCTTAGCATGGGGTTGTACTTGGAGTGTGCCTCGTTGCTGCAACCTCGTGTGCAATTGTACTTGGATGGATGCTGAAGTGACAGAGGCCATCAATCGCATTCACTTGCCAGCGTTTTTGTCAATATTTTTGCCACAGTTCTCACGAGTGAGAAATATGATTGAAATTCGCTCCGCAGACAATTTAAGGACCGAACCTAGTCTAAAATTACATGCGCAAGGCCCTGCACGCTCGAATGGCACTCGCATACCCAGTAGTTTACACTAGCGCGTTTGATACATACTCCATCACCAAGCTTGCGGTAAATTATCGTCCGTTGTATTCATATATTCTTATAGATAAAATACCGACCTCTGGCTCTTCTCTATTATCATTCTCTGCGCCAAGTTCTCGGAGGCCTGACACCATCCTTTAGTCTCACGGAGCATGCATCTCCCAGATTACTCAACTGATACCTTTCCGTTTAGAGCATCCACAAACTCTACCGGCCACAGCATGTACCTCTTGTAAGAACTTGGTAGTCGGTCATTAACGCGCTTCACCCAGGATGTGATGATGGTTATCCTAAAAGGGTACGCCTTGATCATGGGCGCAAGTACCTTGAAGCCGAGGATATACTCTAAAATAGTCAAGTGAATGATGAGAATTTGAACGGAATAATTATCTGTTGAGATGTGGCAGCCTGAGGCAGCTGCCTGCATTTACTTCTGGGACAGCCAAGCCTATTAGAATTTAGAGAAACCAATAATATTAAGATATATATATATTATTCCATAGATTATAAGCCCTTATACTTATTATATATATCCCTTTGGTTGAAATTTTAAATAAAGCTATAATTCTTTATAGTCTAAAGATATTATAATTACTAAAAATTATAATTTATTATAAATAATACCTAAGAAAAGATTTAAATTATAATTTTAATTTTTTTAAGTTTTAGAATTAGTAAAGCCCTAAATCCTAATATAGCCTATAAATTCCTTTTTTAGGCATAGATTATTTATAAGTTAGTTAAATTAAGATAAAAAGTAGGGATATTTAAAAAATATTAAATAGAAATAAGAAAGGGAATAATAAATAAAATAATAAAAAGAGGTTTATAATATCTAAAGAGATTATAATATCTTTGGAAATAAATCTTTTATTATAAAATAATAATTTTATAATTTTATTTATATTATAATTTAATAAACTAAGAAATAGTAATTATTAGAATTAGTAGTAAATTAAATTTATAATAAATGCTAAGATCTTAGGCTTTTTTAGCTATTATATAATAAATTTAATATTATCTAAAAATACTATAGAATAAAAATAATAATAATAGGCTATTTTTAATATAAAGGCTATAGTATTTTTGATTAATAATATTTTAGAGGAAATTATAGGAGAGATTAGGAAAAATAAATAGAGTCTAGAGAATATTATAGCTTATAAGATATATAAGAAAATTAAATAAAGTATTATTAATATACTAAAAAATAAACTTTATAATTTAGTAATAATATTTATTAAACTAAACTAAGAAAATTTCTTAATATTAAAGAACTATCTTAATAAGCTATACTATTATTAGAATTATATTATAATTAAATTCCTAATAATATGACAGTTAGACCTGAACCTGCAAGGTAAACCAAGGGGTTTATATTGTGGGTTGGATTAAGTAGGCTAAATCTAAGTAATAGGGAAAGTTATTACTTATAAATAATAAATTAATTAATTAAATATATTAATTAAAGATAATCAAATTATATTAAAAGCTAGATTATATCCTAGGTAATAATAATTCCTAGGATTTAAATATTTTATTTCTTAAAGTAAAATTAGGGCAAGAAAGTAAGAGCTTTTGGCTGGGGTAATTATAATAATTACTATAATTATAATAGTATTAATTACTTTAAACTATAGCTAATAGCCCTGGGCTAAGGTTCTACTAGGCCTCTTTTTTATTAGTTAATAGCTAAATAGTCTATAAAATAATTAATTAAGTGGAGATTTAGGTTATAATATAATATTTTCCCTTTAAGAATCTTATCCCTAAGATTAGGGTAATTATTAATTTTTATATACTTATAAGTATATAGCCTATTTTTCTTTTTTTTTTCCTAGTTTTCTTTACTAATTATAATATCTAGTACTATTTTTCTTTGCTATACTAGATTAATAAGAAATATTACTAATCTAGGTAATTTAATAATATTATACTTATATTATTTTTCTAAGAGTTTAGAATATATTATATATCTAAAATAGTTATTTTATTATAGTAAGTATATAAGTATTAATTATTTTTATAAGCTTATTTATATTTTAACTATTGCTTATATATAGCTTTTTTATATTATATTTAGTATTTTTTTATAGGCTAATTAAAGTTTTTTAGTAGATTATTTAAATATAAAGTCTAATTAATTAAATAGGACTAAAAAAAGGCTAAAAAGGAATTATTAGCTATCTAAGCAAAAATAAGTAAATTAATTAGGTACCTAACTTATCTTAGAAAATAAAAATAATTATTAAAAATAAGGGGTTTAATAATAATTAATTATACTTTGGATAAATTAGATACTAAGGAGCAAGAGGTATTATATTTAGCTATTAATATTAACCTAAATATTATATTTATTACTTTAATTAATATTCCTTCCAAAGGAATTCCTTTAGTTTCTTTAAATAATATATAAGATTTTTAAGTAATTTCTAGGTTTTTTCTTTCTATTCTTTTTATTTTATATAATAATAAACTTAGTTATTAATTAATTCTTTTTCTAGGATTTCTTTAATAATATATTCCTCTTATAGCTTAATAGCTAATTAAATATTTAATTTTATATTTACTATAATAATATTAGTAATAGGTTTTAGTAAGAAAATATAAAAGACTAAATAAATCTTAATATCTTTAGATAGATTAAATTTATTATTATTTTCTAAGATTTTCTTTTTAATAGGAAATAATCTAATATATTTAAGGTTAAATTTTTTGCTTTATTATTTTATAGTAATATTTTTTATTATTAGTAAAACTATATCTCCCTCCTAAAAGGATAGTTCTTTTATTTTTTTTTGGTTATAATACTTTTTTATCTATATATAAATAAACTTAAGTTCTATCTTTATTTTAGTATATAATTATTTTATTTGGTTAGATTAGAGTATTACTTTTATGGCTAATAGTTCCTTTAGTTAAACTTAAAATATATTGGAATTAAAATTAAAATTAATAATTATAAGAGTAATTTTAATACTTTCTTAATATAAGATATTAAGGGTAAATTATATAATAAAAAGCCTTTTTATTTAATTTATTTACTTATAATTAATATAATATTATAGATAATACTTAATCTCTTGATTTTGCCTCTTAATTTATCTATTTATTTAGGTATAAAAGGCTATATTAAGCTTATATTTTAATCTTATAAAAGCTATTAATCCTATCTAAAACTTTAATATAAATAACTATCCTTAGTTAAAGATAATCTTTATTAATATACTATATATAGTAATTATATATTTAAAAAAAAGATATATAAATTATTTTTTATTTATAGCCTTTTTATAAAAAATATAATAAATAAATTTTATAAATTAATTAATAATAATAAAAATAAAATTATAGTATTTACTAGTAATAAAATCTATAAAAAGTAAAAGATTAGTAATAAAGTCTATTATAATAAACTTTTAAGATTATAATATTATAAAAATAGATTATAGTTTTCTATATAGCTTATACTATAGGACTTTAGTTTATTTACAAAATAAGTATTACTTTATAATAGCTTCTATTTTCTCTCTTATATAACTAAAGGAAAAAATCTATTTAACTTATTAAAGGGTTTTATTAACTTTCTTATATTTATAGAGTAAGTATTTATAGATCTCTTATAGTAGATTATCTTACTATTCCTTAGAAATTTATAATTACTTAGTATATTTATCTTTTAATAGTACCTTATTATATTTCTTAATTCTCTAAAATACTAGGCTACCTTAATTTATAAAGATCCCAAAATAAATACTAGCTTTTACTTATAGTTTACTTTAGATAATAATAATAATCTTCTTTATTTTAATTATTATATTACTAATAAATACTTACTTAAGATTACTATTAGGTATATACTAAAGTAATTTTTCTATAATAATTATTTTTTTAGTATAATAATTAGTATATTAATTAATTGTATTAGTATGGGTATTTTTAGTACCTTTAATATAAATAATATAATAGTTAAATTTAAAGAGGTATTTAGTATAATATAGCTAATATTTATTAAGTTTTTATATAGTAATAAAGTAGGTAATATTCTTATAATCTATAAATATTATAATTTTATATTAATTTCTAAGGAAATATTATTAAAATTTCTTAAATATATTAATAATAATAAGAAATTTTTTATTATAAATAGGATAATTAAATTCTATTCCTTATAACTTATATAAGTAAAATATAATTAAATATAATCTTCCTTTATTATTTTTTTATTTAATCTAAGCTCTAATTGCAAAATTAAAGAAATTTATTTTTAGTTTAATAGGCTAATTAGGATTAAATATTATAAGTATAGGATCTATAGTAATTATATTTCTTAATTAATTAAATACTTTTTATACTTTTAATCTTTAAATAAAAGATATTTTTTTTTTAGTAAAGGTAATAAGTAATCTTATAATTTATCTAAAATTCTTAATAAATTTTTAATAATAATTAGTAAATCTAAGAAAAGATTATACTTTTATAAGGTTCTAGGGCTATAGCTAGTCTTTAATTATAATAATCTTCTTTGGATTTATATAAATCTTATTATATAAGATAATATATTCTAGAAATTCTATTTCTATAATATAAAATATACTTTTCTTAGATTTAATTAATAAATTAATATTTTAAAGTATTTTTAAAATTTAATAAATATATTATTTATATTTCTTTTTATTTTTTAAGAAAATAAGTATATTATTTAGGCAATAGATAATAGAGATATTTAAGTATTTATATAATATATTATTAATTATCCTTTAAAAGGATATAGATATATTAATAAGTTCAAAGAATATAATTAAATACTTAAATAGCTTAAATTTAATTCTAAAGATAATTTTTTATTTATTTTCTTTTTTAATCTTAATTAGATTATAAATTTTCTTTAGATTAAGTATAGTAAATATCTTTATTTTATATAGCCTATTTTTTATTTTCTTGATAAGAAATAGGGGTATATGGTTTTTAATAGTAATATTATTAAGCTATTGGTAATTTATATAGAGGTAAAGTTTTTTATTTTTTTTTAGAATAAATATTATTGGATAATTAGCTTTGGAATTTAAGATTTATATATATTCTTTTTATAATATATTTTTAATATATTTCTTTAAGATATTAAGTTTTATTTAATTAAGATTATAAATTAAAAAGAAATAGGTATTTATTTTTTCCTTTAATATAATTTTATAATTCTATTGGTTAGGTTTTAGTAATTTTATTATAAGTTCTTTTATAAATAATTACTTATAAATATAGTACTTATAAGATATATTCTTTAATTAATTATTAATAAAATTTTTCTTTATTTTCTTAAGATTTTAATTAAGTTTTTAGAATTATATATAAAAATAGGTAATTATTTTTTATTATTATTTTTTTTAATTAATATAATACTTATACTATATTTCTTTTAATAGTAAAGTATTTATTATATTATTGCTTAATATCTTTACTAGGTTAGGGCTAAAAATTAAAAATCTTAAATTATTATTTATATTATTAGCTATATTATATTTAAAGAGTATTTATATTTGGCTAATATATTAATTAATATATAAATTATAGTAATATAATTATAGGTATCCTAGAACTAAATTATATATCCTAGTATTAATAATATTAAAAAAAATGCCTTAATTTTTTTTATTAATAAAGATTTTAAGGTAATTAATTTCTTAGATAATAACTTTATTATTATAGTAAAAGATAATTCCTTTTAGATTAAAGATAATATAAAAATTTATTTTTTTTCTTTATAGTAACTAAAGTTGATTTATAATTTATAAATAAATATAGTTTATTTTGGTTTTACTATTAACTATTATAGTATATTATTTTCCTTTAATATATACTTTTAATTTAAGCTATTATAGCTTTTTACTATTTATAGTATAAAGAGACTTTATAGAAAGTTCTTTTAGTAATTCTAGAAATAACTATACTTATTATTTTAGTATAGGGAGTATTATTAGTTTTTTAAATTATTATTTTTTTAGTAAATATTATATTATTCTTTAATCTTTTTATGGTAGTAGATTAGATAATCTTTATAATAATAGTAATAAAGGCTATTATATTGCTTATAATAGTCTTTTAGTAATTTTTTAGGCTAGCTTTTAATAATAATAATATTTTCTTTTTATTTAATTATTTAATAATATAAATAATAATTATAATAGAAAATATTATAAATTAGGATATTATCTTATAATAAAAAGTAATTATTAATTATTTTATCCGATTTATAATAAGAGCAATAGTAAAAGAAATAATAAATCTATAGAATATCCTAGTAGTAGTAGTGATTCTAGTAGAGATAGGAATAATTACTAGGTATTATTAGATCTTATATAAGGTCTTTATTATATTTAATTTTCCTATCTTTAAATACTAATATTTTTATTTTCCTAAAAATATAGATTCTTTTCTTTAATCTTTTTAAATAAGCTAATTTATATATAGCTATTAATAGGGTTTTAGAAGGCTTAGGTAAGTCTACTATTATAATTATCTATAGCTATTTAGTAGGGATAAATTAAGAATAAATATAGATTTTCTTATTAAGCCTAAGTAGGTAATATTTTTTTTAATTAGGTAATTCCCTAGTCTAATTATAAGATTAAGTAATTATTATATAAATTCCTATTTTGGTAATTTATTTTCTTCTATCTAGCAATTCCCTGGTTTAGCTATAGAATTAGGTTATTATTATAAGAATCCTTTTTTTAATAGATTAGTCTTTTTCCTTGGGTATAGGGCTTTATATTATAATATTATTTATAATATAGATAATAGTCTAGGATTTTTTATTTTATAATTATATAAAATTTAATTATTAATTACCTTTAGGCACTAGTTTAAATCTTTGGTTTATATTTAATTATTAATATTAAAAGGATAGATATTTTTTTTTACTATAATTCTAATAAATTATTTTAGAAAAGTTCTATTATTAGGTATTTTCTAATTTTATGGATTTTAAGATAGTTTTATAAGATATAGGGGATATTTATCTTTAATTTAAAGGAATATAGGATTATAGCTATTAATTCTTATTTCTAGTATTAAAATTTGACCTCTTTTGCTAGAAGAATTATTAGTTATTAATTTTAATAGCTATTCTAATATATTCTATTAAGGTATTTAATTAATTATCTTTATAAAGTTTTTTTTGGATAATTCTTTTTAGTCTATTAAAGAATAAAAATATAAATATATTTTATTTTTAAGGGAGCTTAGTAGCTAGTTAGGTAAATAGGGTATTATAGTTAAATATAGAGCTTATTTATTAAAGGGCTTTAATTTATTATTTTACCTTAGCCTTTTTATTAATAGTACTAAAAGCTTATTTAATCTTAGTTTTAAATTATAAGTAGTTATTATAAATAACTATAATATATTCTTTATATTTAGTTATTTTATTATTTTAATTATCCATTATTAATTTAAATTAAGTCTTAATATTTCCAAAAAAATATCCTATAATATACTTTATCTTAGATTTCTTTATACTAAATAATAAGAGAAAATTAAGAAAGTAATTCTTTATCTTAATAAAGAAGATTAATAACTTATAAGAGTTTTTACTAAATTTATTAAGTAATAAAGGCCTAAGGATCTTTCCTAGGTTCTTAGTATAAGGAAAAAGGATATTAGGATTTATTTATAATTATAGAGGGTCCTTTAGTAAAGGATTTTTTATAGGAATCTTTTTTTCCTGGCTTTAGGGCTATAGAAGATCTTATTAGGCCTTGGATATATTAAGAAGCTTTTAAAGTATTTTCTATATTTAGATAAGGTATTTATTACTTTTTTTAATATATTAATAGTTTTTTTTATTATAATATTAGAAATTAATAATAAGTTATTATATAGCCTTTTAGAATTAAAGGTTTTTCTTTTAGATTATCTTTAGCTATTTATTTTTACTTTTATTAAAAAACTTAATTTCTTTTATATTTTTATTATTTATAGAAATTTTAAAAGTAATAGCTTTTTTTTCTTTAGAATTAAAAATACTTTTAGAGATTAATTAGGATATTATTATAGTAAATATTACTTAAGATTAATATAGGTAATCTTCTAAATAAAAGCTTTTAATATATAATAATTAAACCTAAATTTATAAAGTAAATTAAGGGATTTATATTATAGGTTAGATTAGGTAAGCTAAATCTAAATAATAGGAAAAGTTATTATTTATAAATAATAGGTTAATTAATTAAGTATATTAATTAAAGGTAATTAAGTTATATTAAAAGCTAGATTATGCCCTAGGTGGTAGTAATTTCTAGGATTTAAATACTTTATTTTTTAGGGCAAAATTAAAGCAAAAAAGTAAGGGCTTTTAGCTGGGGTGATTATAATGATTACTGTAATTATAATAGTATTAATTACTTTAGGCTATAGCTAGTAGCCCTGGGCCGAGGTTTTGCTGGGCCTTTTTTCTATTGGTTGGCAGCCGGGTGGTCTATAGGGTAACTAGTCAAGTGGAGGTTCGGGTTATAATAAATAATGCCTAAGGAGATATTTATTATTATTGTAATAAATAGGATTAAGAAATTAAATCTAGTATAGTATAATAATTGGTCTTATAATATGTAGAGAGGAAATAAGGTTATAAAGAAAGACCTAGTAAATTTTCTATTATAATAAGCTAATGGTAAGAAGGAAATAGGTCTTAATATAGTAATAATAAATATTAGCAAGAAGTCCAAGAATTAATCTATAATAAAGAATATAATTAGAGTTATTAAACCGACTAATAATAATGCTTATAGGTTTTGTGGACTATTTAAAAAGGGTATTTAGTATATAATTGATAATTATTGGAAGGCTAATCCTAAATTAAGACTTAAATGGTATAAAAAGAAGACTAGAGAAGGTAATAATAATAATAATTAATAATTAATAAATACTAATAAGGGTAATATAGATATTGCCTTAGTGGGATAAAACTTTATTGGTTTAATATTAGTATTAATAATAATATAAGAAAACTCCTTGGAGGATAAAGTATTAAAGTTGATAATTATATTAATAAGCTTTATTAAGATTATACCTAAAATATCTTTAGTAATATAAATAATTTTCTTAAAGGATAAAATTATTATTAATTTGGGATATTTTCTTTATTACTTTAATAATAAAAAATAGTTTACTTTTTTAGTAAATATTAGTAATATAGACTTTATAATAATAAATAATAGCAAAGACTTAAGAATTAAAGCCTAAGGTATAGCTAAAATAGAATTTAAAGATAATAGTATTATAGAGCTAGAAAATATTTATTATTGTCTTAATGTACTAATAAATATACTTAGCCTAGGAATACTAAGAAAAAAGGGCATTATTTTAGATAAATATAGAGATATTCTTATAGTAAAGGTTATAGGATAAATTATTATTAATATTTACTGGTAATATAAAATTGTATTTATAATATATATAAAGTTTAAAGGTTTTCTAAATTTTATAATTTTATTAAAAAATATAATAGCAAAAATTAAATATAGCCTAATATATTGGTAATTTATATATACTAATAAAGATAGAATTTTATTTATATATAAAAGGGCTAGGACTAAGATTAATTTAAAGACTTTTAATAAATTTTATTATAAGAATTATTATATAGCAAAAATGGATATTATAATTAATTGGACTTTGCTTATAAAGCCTAAGTAATTTCTTTTATATATATTTTGGGATATAATTAACTATAAATCTAAAGGATATAGTAAGTATAATAATAGCCTTTATAGGATAAATATTTATATATCTTACTATTAAATTATCTTTCTTTACTCTTAGAATAAAGTATTAGTAGCTCTAGAAAACTAGACTAATAAAGTAGAAAATTATAATAGTAAATATAAGGTTTAAATAATAGGCTATAATAGTACTCTAGAATTCTATAGTCTAAAGATAAATTAGATAAAGAAGTAAGGTATTATTATGTAAAAATCTCTATTATATACCTTATAGTAAAATAGGAAAATTAAATATATAGAAAGAATTATTATAGAAAGTATATAAAGTATATATATTAAAATAAGACTTTTAGAGTTCTTATAGCTATAGTTTATAGAAATATCTATTTATATTATAAATAAATTACCTATATTTATTAATATAGAAAATAAATTATTTCTTTAGGCTATGTTTAAAGCTATTAAGGTAGATTATAATCTATATATTTAATATATTTAGATATAGGAATATATTACCTATATTAAAATTTAAAAGAAAGATATAAAATATCTAGCTAATATATATAAAATGGTACTAAGAGCCTAGAAAGGAAAGTTAGTTAGTATAGAAGATATAAAAGGTTATATTTATTAGGTCTAGGTTTTAGAATTAAAATAAATTCTATAGGCAAGAGATATTTGATTTTATAAGATTTATAAGAATAAATCCAATAATCTAAAAATTATAGAGATTAAATATAAAATAATATTAATTAATCCTAAAATTATAAAAGAAAAAAGAATAATCTTTATATAGGTAGATAAGGGATAGTTATTTCCTTTGGAAAAGAATTTTATTAATAATTAATAAACTAAATATATTTATATACCTAAAGAAGAATAGGGATAGATAATCTATTAAAAGAGGCTTACTAAGCCCTATTTAAATTTTATTATTAATTTATATTAATAATACTAATAATAAGGATAAAATTCTAAAATAGGACCAATCTTTTAAAAGAATGCTAGAAATATTTATTAATAATAATAGCTTATTAAAGATTAAAGATAGTGGAAGGGAATCTTTAACTAATTTTTGTGATTAGTTAAGTAAATATTTATAATATATATTAAATAAACTAAATAAATTAAGTAAATTTTTATATCCCTAATTAACTAAATCTCTATTTAATTTAAATAAATTTTTAAATAAGCTTTTAAATAAATAAATATTTAATTTTAATAATTTTTTATATTTAGAATAAAATAAATTAAGTAAGTTTCCTTTAATCCAATTAATTAAAATATTAGGTTCTTAAATAATCTTTCTAATAACTAATAAGTAATAAAATAATATTATTTAAAATTTATAAAATTACTAATAAATAAACTTTTCTTTTCTTAAAATATTATAATAAATATAATATTAGGATAGGATAAATAAAGAGAATTATACTAGTAATAATAAACTTTAAAATATACCAAGACTAAATTATCAAGATATATAGCCATATATTAAGTAAAAATAATTAAATCTTATAATTTATTATTATAAATAAAATAAATTACTTAGGGAAAAGCTAATAGATATTATTTTTATTATATTAGTAATAATAAATCAACTTATAAAAAAGAGAATTAATATTCTAAAAATATAAAAGTAAGTATAAAAGAAATTTAATTATACTATTAGATAAAAGCCTACTAAAGAAAAATAATTTTAAAGTTTAGTTAAAAAGAAGATATAGGACTTGGTATAGCTTTTAGTAAATGTAAATATTCTTTAAGGATAATGGGTTTATAATGTAAAATACCCTAAGAATATAGAACCTTTTGGTTAAGTATAATAGGTAATAAGAGGAAACCTAGAAGAAGATAATTATATTATTAGAAAATTATATATTATTATAGTATATATTGCTTTAGTCTAACTTTTTTATTTATTAGTTATTATTCTTAACTATAAAATTAGATAATATAATATAATAATTATTTTCTTAAATATACTTATTAAAAAGAATATTTATATTATATAATCCTATAATTTTAAAAATAATATTGGTTGGGTTTATTGTCTAAATCAAGTATTTTATAGACTTTTAGTTATATTTGCTTAGTGGTTTAATATAGCAAAGAGAGAATTAGCAATAATTGGGTTTATATTACTTGTCTTTAAAATATATATCTTTTAAAGGGATAATAATATTCTTTTTTTTTTTTATATTAATAATTTTATTATTATAGTTAATATAATTAATAATATAAAATATATAATTATTAAGATTAGTAAATTATTTAAAATTAAATACCTAAGTAAAATAAAGTAATTTTTAGGTCTATAAATTATATAAAATTAATTATATTAATATATTTATATTTATTAATAAAAATATACTAAATTAATTATTAAGAAATTTAGTAAATAAATTACTTACCTAATAAAATTACTATAGCTATTAAAGATTAAGATTCTAGGAAATTAGAAAGAAATAGTAATTATTATGTTTACTAAGAAATAGCTATAAAGAACTAGAAGCCTGAATTTTTTATTAATAATTATATAATCTAATATTATATATATAATTTAAAAGTTATATAAAATAAATAAAAGCCTATTAAAAATCCATAGTAAAATTATAAAATATCTTTTCTAATATATTAAAGGTACTATAAATTTTATAATTTGCCTTAGAGGTTAATATAATATTAGGGATCTTAAGCTAAGGATATATATAAATATATCTTTTATAGATAATCTCTTAATATATTTCTTAATAGTTAGATATATTATATTTATTAGTAATAGATTAGTATTCTAGAAGTTAAAGAAATAGATTATTATAGCTTTATTATTAACTAAAATAGAATTTATAAACTTAACCTTAGTAGGTATATTAATAATTTAAATTAATAATATTTTAATTAATATAGGTTTTTTATAAATAATATTAAATATTATAATTATTAATAATTAAAATACCTACTTAATAGTTCTTAATAAAAATAATTTTATTAGAATATATTATATTAATATTAAATATAAATAGATTATTAATAAAATTAAAAAGAAATATTTTAATATTAAATAGATTAAAATAAAGGAAATAATTATAAATAATATAATAAAATTATTATTATTTATTAAGTATAATTATTTTTTAATATAATTATATATAGAATTAATTAAAAAAAATTAAAATTAAGTATAATAAATAAATAAATAATAAAAATAAGAAAATAAATATATAATAATTAATAATTTATTTTAAATCTTAGATTAGTTTTAGCTAAGAAATAGTATTAAGATATGGTAGCCTAAGGTAACTATCTATATTTACTTCTGGGATAGCCGAGCCCATTAGAACTTAGAGAAACTAATGATATTAAGATATATATACATTATTCTATATTATTGCTACTTATGAATAAATTAAAGTTAGACTGCGACATTGTGCCGAACATGTTGTATGCGCCAGATAGCGCTAGTAAGGCTTGTGGGGCGGTGTTAGCAGAAGGAACATGCTGGACGGCAAATGAAAAAGAAGCGTACCATCCGCGAATGAATGTTTTGTGATTGTCATGATGTGTTCTATTTTGTCCAGAAAGATTTCTTCTAGCCTTGTGCGGCATATGGGTCGCAGCGCCTTGATAGAAACGGAAGCGGCGTCGAGATATGGATATTCCTGCGAGTCACCTCCGGCGGTGTCCTCATCTACATCGGCGAGATTTCGTTCCTCCTTCTCAAAGGAAAATTTAAGGAAAATGGATTCTTTGAACCGAGGTGAGTTGGAGCCCGTCAGAACCATGCAGCCGCGGATCATGGAAAGCATTTCCAGCATGCCGTCGGGCATGTATGATGACTGATAGCCAAGCAGCATCAGAGTTGCGTATCGGGCATCCCATTCTATCTCCGAAGCCGTCGGCCTGTTTAGCATCTGGTTGAGAGATCCAATTGCGGCAACGCGGTGTCTCAGCGCGTGCGTGCTGTAGTCGACGCCGCTAGATAGGGAGAGATGCGATGCAGCAATCCCGAGCATGGCATGGGTCAAGCATTCAAACTGCATCGTGAGCACGCGAATCTTCTGTGTTTCAGCAAGGAGTTTACTTACATGATGGGAGACGGCGGCAAGTTCTCTCCACACGGTACTAGCCCCTTGTAGAGGCAGAGGTGGATAAGCGTGAAACATGAAGTGATGAAAGAGTTGAAAGTCCTGCATGGTGAATTGGCCACCTGTTGACTGCAGCGGGTTGGATGGAAATGGGACCGTGTCGCCAGCTGGGTACTGGCACACCAGGCCGAGGCGCGAGCAGTTGGTGCATATCGGTATCGTCTCTGGACACTTGACCCTCCGCTTCTTGCAATTGAAGCATCCGCCTCTGGATTTCCTGTGCCCTCTGCGCGGGCGACGAGGGCGCGTGGACGGACCTGGAGGCGCCCGAGCCGGCGGCTGGGACTCAGGCAGCGCTAAAGACGCTGAATCGTCCATGACGCATCTCTGTTCACGATGGAACCGATTGGCGAGCGTGGCGCCACGCGTGCTCTGTATGGCTGGGCCGTCGTGTGTCGTCAGCGAGCGCATTGAATGCGCGCCTGTTCCATGTCAGCGGCTTAATATTTCCCCACTGGAGTGAGCTGAGTCTCCGCAGCAGCCTTTTTAGCCAGACAGGGATGAGGTCATGACGTCGTGACCCCCTGCTGCTCAATGGAGGTTAAAATAAAAAAGGTAAGCTTGAAGTCGCTGAAGCCACACACTCTCCAAGACTTCATGATTGGATTTAACGATGATAGAATAGGGCTCGCGCACTCAATGACCAGCTCTCGCATCAATCGGACCTCCATCACCAAACTCTCAAGCGAAATTAAGCATGAGCCCAGAGGCAGTATTAGCGACCACCGGGAAGTGGCAGCAAAGAATTGAACCTGATGCAGACTGAAGCAAAATATTGCAAATGTTCGATATTTAGGTAAATGCACTCAACAAGCCTTCCCAGAGTGGTCAATGTCACGTCGTGGGATGAGTGGATTGGCTCAGTGGACTTGTGCGCAGAATGTACGAACCACAATGGACACTTTCAGACCACCAAGATTTACCAGAAAATCCTTCATACCTTGTTCTAAAATAAGCCAACATTAATGCCCAATAAAAGCTAAGCTCCTACGATAACACAAAGTGGCGGCCTTTGAATCTTGGTGACCTTGCTCAGCCGTGTGTGTATAGGGTATTCAACGTCGCGCTGGGCATCGAATCTACCGTATCTTACCTCGTCCCAGGGACTGCCTTGCCTTTTGTCGATCTGTGCTTGCATTAGTGCGGCTACCCGTATGAACGGAGCATTTGGCTCAGCTGGCTGCAATAAATGTATAAAGACCGTGCATAAGGCGCACCCGTCCGACAAGCAAGCGCTCGGTTTCGGATGCAACCCGAGATCCGATGCGGCGCAGAAACGAGGAGTTCGCCTATTTCCTTGTGCTCGCCATGTACAAAAAAAATCCCTTCTCCACCAGTTTTCCCGGACCATCCGCCGTTTGACACATCCAACCAGCAGCGCGACATGACAGGTCCCTTGGTACGCGTGTCTGGCCCCTAAAATAGCGTCTCCTGAGGCTGCTTAGGGTTACCTTTGGGGCGATCCAAACTTCCCAGGGGCCACCCTGCCCGCTTAGTGCCACGCAGCCGGAGCGATGCTACCTGCCACAGCAATCGCTTCGGATACGGTTGACCTTCTCCATGGCTGGCCATCTCAATCTCCGACGCCTCCGCTTTTTGCACCGTCTTGTACGATGAAAAGCATCTCTTGTTCACGCGAACAAGCTTTCAGTCGCTTAGATTTACGGGGGAGCCCGTTTGAGTAAGTCAGCGCAGCCGGCGTACCCGCTCTGGCCCACAACACGACAGAGTTTACAGCGGTGTAGTATTTGGAGTTGAGAACAAAATTAGCCAACCAAAATTTCTAGTAGCGAGCACGATGGGGATAGATATTTTCTTGTGAATTTCTGCATTCACGACAAAGAAGTGTAAAAGAAGAAGATTGGGAAAAAGGTAAAAGAACAATGGAAGTTTTCGTAGTTGCGGTTCGTTCAAATAGTGGAAGCCCCAAATTCCATTCGTCGCCAAGGGGCACAGCACATCGCGTCTCTTCTAGGACCCATACGCGGGTCCATGATCCATACGCGGGTCTGTGATGCCACAAGTGGTTAAGAACAATAGGACAATAGACATCCCCTGCCAATGTTAAAGGTTCCTGATAAATACCCAGAGCACCTGGCCAGATAAGGACCGCCAGGACTCCCCATCCCTCGCAATTCTGAAACATATCTGCTTTCCCCCAGGATGAAGTTGCTCAGCATTCTTGGCCTAGGAGCCACTCTCGTAGCAGCACTACCTGCGGATGTAGGGTCGCGAGATGTCCAGAGCGTCGAAACCCGCGCAACAACATCCACTCGTAATGAGCTGGAAGACGGAGATGCCTCCTCTTGCCCTAAGGTTATCTTCATTTACGCTCGTGCTTCCACTGAAGACGGCAATATGGTAAGAAACTAAAACAGGACTGGTATCTCAACATGCTAACTCTTTCACAGGGAGAGAGTGTCGGCCCGATTGTTGCCAATGCTTTGACCAGCAACTATAGCAGCGAGAACATTTGGATCCAGGGTATCGGCAGTCCCTATGAGGCGACAGTAAGAAATGCTATGCTCACCAAAGGAACCGACCAAGCTTCCATCGATGAAGGAATCAGAATGTTCACCCTGGCCAATTCAAAATGCCCTAATGCGGCTGTGGTCTGTGGTGGTTATAGGTGAGTAGCGAGTTAGCTGTCAAAAGAAAGTGCATCTCTGACAAGCTGTTTAGCCAGGGTTCCGCTGTCATTAGCAACGCCGTCTCGAGCCTCAATTCGACCGTCATGGATCAGATCAAAGGAGCCGTCCTCTTTGGCTACACCCAAAACAAACAAAATAACGGACGCATTCCCAACTACCCCGAAGATAGAACCAAGGTTTTCTGCAATACCGGAGATTATCTGTGCAACGGCCTCTTGATAGTTGGCGCAGCTCATTACCAGTACCGCACGGTAGCAGCGACCGAGGCGCCTCAATTTCTTATTAGTAAGATTGGCGCGGTCTGAGCATCTTGGATTCTGAGCAATGGGAAGAAGCAGCAAGTGCAGCCGTGGCATCGTAAAATGGGATAGATGAATGCATTGCTCATATTAAAAACTATGAAGAGTAAGAAAGGACAGTGAAGCGATGTAGAGGCAAAATCGACATGTATGTTACTTGTATAACAGCCTTGAAGTTAACCCGACGCGCTTCCTCCCAAAGTTCCAGCTTGGATTAGAACTTACGCTCTCTCTAGCTGTACTCAAACCCGAAACATTAAAGAAGTCGAATGGAACATGACTCTGACAACCTAATGGAAGATGAATCATGAAAGCGCGTGAGTGGACAGTTCAGACTTGAAATTTTACTATTTTTTAATTGAATGGCGGCTATCTCGATCTTGAAATCTCCGAGACTTCCATTCCGCCATGGACAAGACCTCTTCTAATAAAAACGAAAGAAAGAGCATGTGGCCCTGGGTTCCAGTATTGGCATGTATGACGGCACATTACACAACGCCGAAAACGGCACGTAACCCACACCATGAATGACTCGGTTTTCTTTTCCCCATCTCATTATCAATTAATCATCCGTCCTGGATTCGCCTGCGAATCGAATCTAGTCCATGCCCAAACTCCGAGAATTTTGCACGCCAGCAAGCACACATTACTCCACGCCATGTCAGTGGCAATCCTTCATTTCCACCAATGCCGCTTCATCCGTCTCGTACTCGACCGCAAACGTTCGTGAAATGACGATTCCATACGCGCTCGAGCGATATTTTGGACCCTGAGTTCTCTGCTGTTTGAAGCTGTTTGGTTCGCTTGTATTTTGGGTTCCGTAGCCGAGCTTGGCAGTCTGGTCTGGCGTTCTTGGGCGTTCGAAACACAGACGAGTCATCAACTTGCGAAAGGATGGCAAGCAGGCGCAAATGACGCCGACGCAAATCTCGGTTTCCGACCACTTGCAGACGTTGGCATAGCGCCATGTCGGGTTCGTCGTGTCTTTCGAGAAGGTGACGATGAAATAAAACCGGAGAAGGCTGATGACTGTGATGCTGCGGAAGGTTAGAGGGGCCGCAATACACGGCAAAGAAATTACTCACAACAGTCCAAATGAAAACATGATCGTGGTGGAAAGCTTCTTCTTCCAATCCAACTGCAGCTTCCTGACCTGGACGAGCGGAATGGCCAGCATCCACACGTCAAGAATGATGTGTATGATGGAATGCGAAAAGTAAATGGCATCCAGGTTCATGCAAGTCCCCGGGTGTATGCCATCCCACCGCAGCCAGAAGTGGCTTATCGGATTGCACACGCCAATTGTAACGCCGAGAAATATCAGTCCAACCAAGACGACAAAGGCAGCAGTGCCTAGAATGATGCGCCGAGCCCTCGCTGATCCATCCCTGAACAGGCGCAGATAAAAAAACAGAATCGATAGCCTCAGCAACGTCAGTTGGACGACGTAGAGGATAACCGAGGCGTAAAAGAAGATGCCAAACTGCCCGATTTCCCGGTGCGGAATTGTCCAAATATCCTTTCCGAGACCGTTTGGAACAAGACCATGCACATTGAGCACAGTGCATCCGATGCTGGAGGCGAGGGTTATCAGGATGAAGACGTCATCCAGCCAAACACCGACCTTGGATATAATGCTGTTGACGAAGCGTTGGATCACCATGAGGCCGGCAATGGTGATGAGGATGTGCGAGTTGAGAACGTAGCGACTCGAGGCGTCCCGAGGCGTGGCACCGCACGCCGTCTCGGGTACGTTCCTCGCAACTAGCTCGAGTAAGCTTGTGAGTGACAATCGGTGGTGTTTTCCAAAACACATACTCAGTGATTCTTTGTTCGTGCAGGTCCCGATAACGCAAACCGTCGCATTGTACCTCAGTTCTGTATCCAAGCATAGACATGTTGCGTTTGTCAAGTCGCATGTCGAGGCTGCGGCCGCCTTGAGGACACAGGGAGTCTGGGCCACACAAGGATTATTAGACACAGTTTCACAGCTCCTCGTCTGGCACTACTTACCGCACAATCCGGCATGGCCGCCAGTGTCTCGGCAAAAGGACTCACGGCCGCACAGAGCGGCAGTCCCGCCAACAGGATGCCGGCCAAGGCAGCTTTTCCTGATACACGCAACATGTCAAATAGTGAGAGCACATATTGGCACTGGGATCGGCTCTGCCCATTGTGCTTATATGTGCCATTACGCACAGACTCGGCGACAGACAGACAGACTGGAACGGCCCGTCCAATGTCTTCATTTTCTGCAAGGAGCAGTCATCTGTGGGCTTGCTGCGTTTTAGATGGTTTTTGTCGATTGTGACACACGATTGACCTCTGGCCCATTGGTCGACGCGCTGGCCAGTGTCCTCTGGGCCGTGGTGTGGTGGTCCTCGGGATCCACGGGCAGGAGCAGGGGTGCGTCCACTTTTGCACCTAGACGACATGGCCAGATCCACCCGACTTGACAGATCACCAAGGGCTCAGACAGTAAGCCTCATGCCCTGCCGGCCTTGTCTCTCACGTGGTCTGATTGACCGGGTTGCTGCAACGGTGCACGGAGATGGACCGCGCGAGTCGGTGCAGTGGCCAGAAGCATGAAACGGCGAGTCAGCTGTGCCGCAGTTGGAATAAGCAAATAATTCCCATTCACGAATGGACAGTCACACATTTCTGGCCGCATGCTTGTTCATCCTAACTTGATGCATCCTAGTAGCGGGCCCTTTCCCCCTCAGAGGCTTCTATAATTGTGCGGTGACAGCCCCGCCTCGACGCTCGCCATGATCGAGAGCGGAGCGATCCATCGCCGCGCATCTCCAACAGTGACAGGAACTCGATGCCATTGCGTCTCGCAAACTATTCCGTAGCTGGTTAAGTTGAACAAGACCCTGGTTCGTCCGCGCATCTTTGCATCAAAAAATACTGAAACACAACCGGTGGCGAATGTGAGATGTGAAGGAAACCTGGTGGGAAATGCCCCATGGGGAAAGGGTCAATCCGCTGTGCTAAATGATTACGCGCGCACTCACGGCCGAGAAAATGAATTACAAGCCCGGACCGAGGCACTCATTCTCGATGTAACGGTGGTGGTGCCGGCGAGCCGGTCACTATCAATAAGCCGAACGTCCCACAAAGTTTACTGTTGATCTAATGGCTCACGTCTGCAAGGCAACGAAGCTATCTGATCGCACGCATTATCAACCGAACCTGAAATCTGCCGTGCCTTATAGGCAGCCTCGGGTCTGGCTGTTGTCTTATCAACACCGCTTGGATTAAGCTGACTTGCTGGTCGTGGGAGGCTCAGACGATACTGTCGAGGATAGGTCTTATGCCACTGTCATGGCCTGTGTTTTATATCACCCACACGGACCTAGCTTGTTTACTTTTCTTATAAATGAATGGCTTTCATAACAGTCGTGATTCATTAACATGTCTACTTAAAGGATATATACTCAAACTATTTTCCGTAAAAGATGAACAGATTCGCTTGCTAATTAAATTCTTGTTTCAAGAGTAGTAATGACCCGTTCTTATGGCGCCGTGCGGACCTGATTCACCCAGACGGTATTGAACACAGCCCAGCTTCACCCCGTCTTCCTCCACGGCGTGTACCACTTCGATTTTGATGGTTATCGGCTTGGTTAGCTCGCCGCTGTATCCGGCACCTAGTAGGACATCGAGGGTATCCCGGTCAACTCCGGCCAGTAAGGAAATGAGGCCCAGATCTCGCGAGATAGGTACATGGAAAAGAAAGCCGATGATGCACATGGCCACAATGGCAAGGGCCGACTGAATGCCAATGATGACGTACAGAGATGCGCTGTCATGAAGAATGGCCACCGATTTCTGGACCGACTCGGTCGCATTGTACGTCTCATTGTACCACTGGCCACTCGTCATGTTTACCGCCTTGTACAGAGGCCCTTCGGCCTGCACCGTCACTTCGCCTTCTCTGGCGGCAATGATGGAATGGTAGGCGGCAACTATGGTGGTTGTGTAGGTTGGCACCAGCCAGTGGGACTGGTTCCGCACATTGGCAAACAGACCCAGGTAGTTGGTGAGGCTGGTCAGCAGCTCCTCGGAAAGCCAAAGCTGCGAGTTGTCATAGATCTGGTGCTCCTCCTCGAGGGGATCGTCGTCGCACCTGCCGGCCTCGAGCTCGACTGAGCTTCGTGTAATCTTCCAAGTGCCCTCGCACCTGTGCCTCTTGACGTCGAATCGCATGGCGCTGGTGCGCACAAACCGGAGGGCCGCGTCGTAAGAAATTTCATTGTCATTCAGGTCACCGTCGGAATTTTGCATCGTCCCGGCAAGAGCCCAGGATGTATTCCAGTAGCGAGCCTCATTACTCGAAGGGGCTCCCTGATGGAGCAGCATAAAGTAGTACCCATTGCCGAGGGACTTCTTGGACACTCCTTTAATGTCGGCCGTCTGCTTCCAGTAAGACTCGCTTCCCACTGTTTCATTGTATCTGGCTAGAGTCCCTCGGATATTCTTGGCCGTCAGGTGGTAGGCAGATTCATCGTCCAGCTTCGACTGCAACTCGATAATTCGGTGCGGTTGCGGCGCATCGATTATGGCTGCAGAGTGGTTGGATATCAAAATCATGCTAAATCCGTACGGCTTTGCCCTGGCGCTGAGGTTGGACGGGAACGGCACGCTGTCGTCGGTCGCCGCCAAAAAAGGAATTGTCGCATTGGCCAAGACGGCATTGGTCTTGCCCAGATCCGTTTGAAAGTATCGCAGCGAGTAAGCAACGTCGCTCTGCAGCCCGGGAGGGGCGGCTGGACCGAAGCTGCCGTGCGACACGACGGCGTGTGAATATCCAACGCCGCCGATGAACTGCTTGTACCCAACACCCAACGCCAGGGGCATGAGCTTGAAGACCAGAAAGATGGATCTCCATGTTATCCCCAGGTTGGTCGCCGTCGGAGACGAGCGGAGGAGGCCCTCAATGTTTTGCAGGGTGAAGCTTCCGAAGCGCGCCTCGATGAGCAGGAGGGCGAAGGGGAAGACCCTTTGCAGGCAGAGCGTCTGGGCGGCAATGAGGAAGCCAACAACGACGAGCTGGCGGTTGAAGCCGAGCTTGGTCGCAAACGACAGCCTCTGGCTGATGATGACGGCGCAGGCGGTAAAGCAGGCGATGGACAGCAGCGTGGCCAACAGATCGAAGTAGCTGATGACCTTCCTCTTGCACGGCTTCCCCAGGCCCTGGCAGGCGGGAGGCGGTGGCGAAGCACTCTTGATGGCGCGCCTCTCTTCCAGCTGTACGTAATCGGGCATGGTGGTGTTTGTCGCCCCCAAGATGCCGCGAGAGAGAGGGACCGTGTCGAGGTTTTCTCGGCGAAGAGAGCAGCTCTTTTGGCGGCGGCGGGGGGTTGGTCCGGTTTAAAAGACGGGCGCTTATGCACTTGCCCTGGCGTCGCCGCCAAGTATTGACGGACGGGTGCGTTGCGCCAAGTTTAGAAAGCCGAATATGCGGTTGGTTGTTGATGGAATAAGATGGGCGTCCTGATTGGCCTCGCGTGGGCGCCCCAATTGTCTGGGCTGGCTGTTGGCCCAGCGTCGGTTGGTGGGTTCAGTGCTAATTCCTTTAAATCCTGATGTTCCGCAGCACGGCTGAGCATATGAATTGCATGTTGCCCTCCCTTCACACGAGGCAAACGTCAACCTTGGTCGCCATTTCTTACTCATCTCAACTCAATCGTACGCGCTTGCCGTCTCGCCGATCGTGTGGGGATTCAAAGTAGGGCTGAGATGGTGGGTTTCATCGGCCCAATCGCAACCAATCAGAATGCCCAATTTAGCGCCATGGTTGCCGATGCCTATTTTTACGCTTGTCCCGCTTCTTTAATCCATCCTCGGCAGCCAGGTCAGCCTTGGTGAAATGCTGGCGGCTAATATCACTGCCGGATGTGCATAATTATGTCCAGGAAGGTGGCAAGCAGGCAGGTTTGCGCCTTGACCGCCTTGCTTATGAGTAAGTTGAGGATGGTGCAAATGGAGCCTTTACAATAGGGGCAATATGCGTCAAGCATCCTTGTGGTACGCAGTACTGCCTTGGCTGAACTAAACCTCTTCAACAGAAGCATGCGTATAGAAATACGGCACAAAGCCTCCAGGATCCCTTTCATCCTTTGGTTGGTCTTTGTGCTAATTCCTACTCACGAGTAACAATTCTAGGGTGGCAGTTGGCGAGATTGTCTGCGGCATGGTTCGGAGAAACTGAGTTGCCGACTGCCCCACCACGATGTGATGCTTTCATAACCTGCATGGGAATACCAACCACCCGTTAAACCATCGCTTTTGGGCTGTTGCGCTGAGAAGTCCTCTCAATAGCTTCGACAAACGACTGCCATGTGAGTCAGGTGCCGGAATAGCCATAAATGGAGTTCCGGTAAGAGGTGCATAAGCCAGGCCTCTATTGGCTCAAAATGCCATACCAAACAACACATACCTAGTCCTTCGATCCTACAACCACGGGCTCTGCCGCGCACGGCCGGTTGATCATCAAGCCGCATGAAGATCGCCATGATCAGCCTCAACTGGCCGAGCTTAACAATATCGAGGCCGGCAGCGGCTAGCAGAGGCCTTTGTTGGTCAGCAGGAACAGAATTTGCCAGGGACCTAGATAGACCTTCCGTGAATACACAATGTACCTGAAATCATAACTGTTTAATGGCTATGAACCTGATTTGCACAAGACTAGTGCACGATCTACCAGCCACCCAAATTGATATTTCCGGCACTCAATATCCATTGACCTGACTCAATGTCATCAGTTCGAACCACATGGACAAGCTCAACACAGAAAGAAAGAGTAGCCACAGCCTGCCTCACACCCAATTCACGACAACTGCACATGCTCAGCAAACCAGACCGCGCAGCAACACATGCACCAGCCTCACAGTCCGCGATCCCGTTCATGGTGCCGAGTACAATAATTTTGCCAAGCCAGGTCATGGTCTTGACCTTTGAAGGGTACTTGACACGCCTGTCCATCCGTTCGGCTTCAATAGAGTCATTCTACCCATAAATCAACATGAACATTCCAACTGTTACCGAATAATTACGTGGTTGAGCTAATTTTCTCACCATCCACGTGCATGCAAACTATTAATACAAAACATACAACATGTGCTGCCTCTTGCCATCTTTGCAGATGTGACCATGTGCTTGGACTGGCTAGCGTGATGGAGCCGCGTGGCGTTAAGCGAAAAGGCCAGCGATTGGTTGGTGAATGAATTAAAACTAGGCTGCTCCCGTGCATCTCTAGGGCGCTTGTGGCTGTCTGAAGTCGGTGAGCGCGGCAACAGGCCGTGCCGGTGGCATCGCGACGTCCGAAGGTGATAGGACGAATACCGACAGCATAAAACTAATTGCAACGTGTGGCTGATATTGTCGACATGTGGCTGTCTGACTGTCCGTGACGTTTGTCCTACATGACCTCTTCCAAAACTGTGCACCTGAGACAGCATCAATAGCACAGCTCGAGTGGGCATAGCGTAGTAGAGTGGCTTGCTGAAATCGACAGGAATGGAATTTCCTCGTTGCACGGAGTAAACTGGGACTTTTGTGGCTGGCTGAATGAATCGAGTGTCATGATGGAGGTTCGCAGATGCATCATACTAGGCTTGTCACCGGAGACGATTTGACCGTGTGATTTGATCCATGTGCAAAGGAGCTTGCTGACTATTATGGTGTGCAATCTTATGGGGGTTGGTCAACTTGATGGGGATGCAAGCTATAAAGGCGAGTTATTCTCTCCTCTGCATCTTGTATGCTTCATCTTCACAATTCATCTGAACTCACCTGTACCTCTGCACTCACAATTTCATTGTCGCCGCTCATCCACACTCCCGCTTGGAATCATTCTTTTGCCATGCCTGTCCTTGGCCACGCTTGCAAGCTCTCTGCCCGCTACCATGCGCTGGGCCGCTACCTAGAGCTTCACGCTGAAGGCGACAAATTCTGGACCACAACCCCCACCTTTGTATCGGTTCCCTCGTTTGGGGGCTGGAAGTTTGCGCTCCAAGCCACCCAGCTCGGGCTCCCGCCTGCAAAACTGCGCGTGGAGCCGACGCCTTACAAGACGGATGCCAAGTTTAAGCGTGTGCTTCCGATTGACACGGACGATGTGTTGATCGAGACGTACGAGGGCCTCAAGAGCGTCAAGATTGAAATGGTTGGCCTCGACGCAATCCAGCAGGGACCCGGCCCCGTCAAGCTGCCACACCGCAACTACTCGGATGTGCTTGCGCCCATCAGCAGGGCGCTCGAGGGTCCATTCACCCTGACCATCAGTGCCGATGTGCCGGGCAAGAAGGAGGATCTCAAGTCAACAGTCGACATCTACTTCGATTCCGATTACCTCAGGCTGCTGCTTTCCAAGGCGGAAAATGGCACCATTGAATGGGTGCTGGAGTGGGCCAAGATCCCGACCGAACCTGGCGAGAACCCTCAGCTTGTTGAAGTCGTCACCACCAAGGTCTGGATTGCTGATGATGCCATCATCACGTCTCGTATTACTCAGCCCTACGAGGTGCACTTTGTAGAGCTCTCTCCTTCGACTTAGTTAGGAAACTAGACTTTGAATCGCAGACTTTATTTATAGGACCATTTTAATTTGCTCAAACAACAAGCGAAGGCTGACAACGTAGGCTGTGCAGACGCGGTCGCAGCAAGGTCAACTGGATCATTGGACCCGCTTTCCCTATGAGGATGAGGTAGACATAGCCATCCCATAGTTTATCCCATAAAAAGGGAAATAAAGAGGCCTTGTGGCCTTCTTAACCAGTTTAATTAGCCGGGAAAGCATGCTAGGTAATATTTTTTTTCTCATTTCATCGCATGATAGGCTATCCCGGGCGGGCCACAGACTTACGCGCTTAATCAGGCTTCCCGACAGCGGGCGCTAAAGTTGCACCACTCAGATATCATGGTTACGTGGCGGCGTTGCATTGGCTGCTTCAGTCTAGTTGTTGTGTACCTGCAGGCAGCCTGTGGAGGCAGTGCGTGGTGTTCCATCAGAGCAAGGGTCTGAGTCAACAGCGGGGCGAGCCTCGCTCCTCCAAAAGCAGTCCCTCGCGATTTGAACGTGCAACCAACAAGCTGTTTGGATTCCCCATTTTCGTAACACTTAAAATATCGCCCAAGACCTGAAACGAGATGCCCGTGGGAAAATGCTCTGCAAGGCGTGTGCATCTCGTCGAGATCGACGACCACTGCCCGCATGTGCCATATATCGAGCTTCAAGTTCCCGACGAAGCCAAAGAAGTGGTTGAAATCTTCTTTTCAATCACATCCCGCGATCAAGGTCCTAGCTTTCACCGCCCTCCATCCGGATATATGCCTAACCTCGCGTTGTTTCACAGGCTGGGGTGGGAAGGATGGCATCTCATACACATGGTTTGATGCCAATGTCCGCCGCCCTGATCATCGTTCCAATCAACAAGCCTTGACCGTTGCGTCAAATCGTACAGCCAATCCAGATTTCTTTGAGCACAAGTCCAGGTACAACGTCAATAGTCCAGGGCCTCCAGGCCATTGGGTTCGAGGACTTCGCCCTGGAGACATTATCCAGATAATACCAAAAGCAACCTATCCTCATTGGGCGAATATCATCCGCGAGTGTTGTGTAGAGATGAAGTATCAGGTGGAGGATAGCTCAACTTTGATGGACCTAACTTCTACAGTCTCCAATGCGGCACACTATCCCACAAGCCTGGATTTCAACTCAAAAGAAATCCGTCTGCTTACAATAGAACCTGGCCAGTCCAATGAGCCAATACAGGGCTTTTTTTAGCAAAACCAACCTCGATCAAGCCTCTTCCTCTAATTTCCACGCCTTATCTTATGTATGGGGAGATGCTTCCAACCCAGTTGAAATATTGATCAAGTCATCGGATAATGACTCAGCCAATCCGCCTCTGTCTTCTTACCAGCCTTTTTATCTCTCACGCTCTGCACACGCAGCCCTACGGCAGCTCCGAAGCAACGACGAGTCACTCACTATATGGGTGGATGCCCTGTGTATCAATCAAGACAACCTTGAGGAGCGGGCAGTGCAGGTTGGTTTGATGAGCCGCATCTTTTCTTTGGCGAGGACTGTGCACATCTGGCTTGGGGAAGGCCAGTCGGCAGTAAAAGAGTGCTTTGGCATTGTTCGCAACATTTACAATTTCCATCACCGAATATGTCCTGGCGGCCAAGAATGCCATTGTGCAACCGAAAAAATGGAAACGCGACATTCGTTGACCCCTGCAGAGATAGAAGCCGCGGCACCCCGAGTCAGAGATGAAACGGGGACCTTCCAATGGATGCACGACCTCTTTTCCCTGACAAGAGACAGGCTCTCGGATGATGTGGCGGACTATGCCGGGGAGAAGCAAAACCTGGGGCTATCCAAGCTCATAGAGCACCTCTTTTACAATCCGTGGTTCTCGCGCGTTTGGGTTATCCAAGAAGCCCTCCTTGCACGCCAAGCACTTCTTCGCTATGAGGACGAAATGATGCCATTCCACGAGGCGTTTGTCGTGAGTAAATTCCTCGAACACCCGACTTACCTCATACCGCATATACACACGCAACCTATCTTGGCGCCAATTTGGAAGTCACTGAACCACGAATATTCCCAAGAAAGCCACCCAGTGAGACCTGTGGAATATCAGAGCATCCTAGATGTCACGCTTCAAGGTTTGGATATGAAAGCGACAGACGTTCGCGACAAACTGTTTGCTCTGCTGCCGTTTGGCAAAGAGACGCACAGCTCTGAAGATCTCGATGAGCTGATACAGCCAAACTACACAAAGCAGCCCGAACAGGTCTTTGCCGATTTTACAAGGTGGTGGATCAATACTCATGCATCTCTTTCCATCCTGTCCGCCGTCCACTCGCAATATGGCCGGACCTGGCGAAGGATCGTACCCAGCGGCCAAGGTCACTCCCCAGACAGACCAACTTGGGCAGTAGGCTGTACAGGAAGGTCGAAGTGGGCCAAAGCCACCCTCGAGGCACAGTTTGAGTTTCAGGCCACGGGAAACAGTGTTCCCGTGCTGGGTCCAACGTCTGATCCGCTCCGCCTTCGGCTCTTGGGGAAGAGGGTTTCCGTGATTGAGGACATTGGGTACTTCCCCTTCGAGGTTAGGAATCCGTTTGAACCAAATGTATGGAACCTGGACATGTTCTCGACCGCCTTCGACAAGCTTCTTGACCCATGCTCGGCATACGGCTATTGGGGGCCTCGGCATATTTGGCCAGAGATCCACGACACGGAGGAGAAGGCCAGGCAAGACTGCATGCGTCATTACCAAAATCATCTGACTTCGCATTCGAGATATGGGGATCATCCACTTGTCCGTACCCTGTTGCCGATTGACGGCGGAGGTGTGGAATCATACACAACTCGTGCCACCCCTTCGTGTCTTGACCCCTGCGTCTTTACAACTACCCATGGTCAAGTTGGCCTTTGTCCGTGGGGTTCAATGAAAGGCGACATAGTTGTGTTACTAGCTGGTGGAAATGTCCCATACTTGGTACGGCCGGTGCGGAGCGAAGAGGAAGGTGTTCAAGGGTGTTATGAATTTGTTGGCGAGTGTCTTTTGGAGGAAATCATGTTTGGGGATTTTGAATCAGCGGTCGGGGACGAGGAATATTTTGAGCTTGTGTGAGTTTGGATAAAATGTCAGCAGGGTTTAGTCTACGGATCGACCTTGATCCATTTTGTCTCACCTTCTTGTTAGCTTTTTGTGTTTGTCGCTAGATTCTGTGCGACTGAGCGAATTGATACTGAGGCAGAAGTCGATATTTCTCTTTGCATTTACGCGAAATCTTGTGATGCATCAAGGTAGCCAAGTAAACTTTTACAATCGTATATTGTGCGACATGCATGGGATGCTGTAATAGAACCCAGCCGGTCACGGTAAACAGGTGTACAGGATTGATCCAATCAGTTATAGAAACGCTGTTTCCAACTCTCATTCATCACCCGCCTTGAGTGCTGAGGTAGGTGGTCAACCAAGGCCGAATCTTCCGTCACTAATCGGCCTAGCACTTTTCTTTTCTTGCTTTACACACACATGTTGCTCATCCACGCACCCTTTCCTAGGCCTCGGGCTTCCTCCCATAAACAGAACAACTGTAGGCAACGTCAGCACATGCGGGTTATTAGCAGAGAGGAAACATACATGCGCGAGTATGCGTGGATACTCGGGTCATTCAAATCCTTTCGCACATCGACGAGAAAAACATGGACGTCTTCAACGGACCATCCCAGGCACCTAGTGAACGGAGCCAGGCTGACTGACTCGAGAACACGGCTAGCGTTCTCGTTATTCCAGGCCCCAATTTCCTTGTACTTTTTATCCTTGGGCCAGGGGTTGGTCGGCCATTTGTAATATGTTTCAACCACGTCTGTGAAACCGGCTTCGGCCAAAATGTCTTTCAACTTGTCCGTTTGCTGGAATGACTTGCCCAGTTTGGCAGCTGCCTCGCCGACAAGGTCACACCACTTGGATACCGCGTGGTCCTTCTTCAGCGATCCGTCATCGGACCGGTAGAAGCCATCCATCTCTTGCAGCTCAACGTAGCCGCCAGGCGCGAGGTTCCTAGACTAGTTAGCACTCAACGTGCGGGGGTGGCCATGTATAGAATTGGGCAACAACTCACTGATAGATCTTCTTCAGATAATCAGCCCAGTTTCCGATACTAAAATTCATCATTCTGCTGTGTATGTAATCAAATGGTTCGGAATAGTCCCAGTCCTCGTCAATGTCGTCAATAAGGAACTGGACGTTGGGCGGAACACTGGCCAGATGTCAATTACAATAATCGGGAATACAAGGTACACTGCCCTTACAAGCTTGGTTGGATGGGGGAGAGATCGATGCCAATAATCTGGGAATGCAGAGTCAGCCCCAAATCGACAGTTTGAAGTTACCATAGTGCACCTCGGACTCCGGGTGTTCATCTCCAAAATCGACTGCCCAGTTGCCGGTGCCACAACCTAGGTCGAGGACGCGATTGACTTTGGAACCGGGGAGGTTTGGGGGCGACAGGCCAAGTTTGTTGTCGAAACTGATAAGGAACAGATTATGTTGTAGGTCTAGAACGACTTGAGAAAACGTTGCATCGAATGGTAGGGAATGCGGTTCTACCTAGCCTCTCGTTTTCCTCTTCATCGTTGGGGAGATTGTATTCTGTAGTCGCAATTTGTCAGCATGAGACCCAGAAATGTCCCCGGTATCACCACAAACTGACTTCCATCTTTGTAACCGTGATACGTGCGACCATTCTCGGTTCGGTAATCGAGAATAGAGCTCCTCAGACTCTCTGTCATGGTTTTCGAATCCTAGGACACGGTATTAGACTGCCGTCTAGTCTCACTTGGGTGTTGGATGAGTTGGGTAATCTCACATCGTCATACGAGGAGTCTAAATCATCTGCGACCTAAGCTTTGAGTTAGCAGTAGTCTGCAAACCGAAGTGGGGGCCAAACATCTGGAGCTGGGGTCGGATCTGCATCGATTGTAGTCATTTTGCCAAACACGGCTTGCCTTTGAAATAATGTCCAATCTTTTGTCTTGTGTACCAAGTCAAAAGTTTAAGGCCACCCATCGCATCAGACCTGTTGATTTAATACCGCATTTCCCCCTTGTTGTCACACATGAGCGGGGACCAACCGCACATGAACTGGGGTGTAGTGCCACGTCTCATCCATCGTTTGTGATATTTCCACCTAGATTCGTCATCCAGGATGAATTGATATCGTGCTCATATTTGGCAGTCACCATGCCCTATTGGATCTTGTACATTTGTTCGCTTTCTATTTTTTGATATACTGGTGTATCCGGCCAGCAAAAAAAAAATCACTTTTTGCAGTAACGGCCCAATTGCCTAACTGGTCAGCATGCATCTCGGTTGGGTCGTACCAACAGCAGGCTTGAGGGTGGTCTGATGTTACGCAAAGCACGAATTTGTGCGATTAGTGCGAATAAACGTAAATCATACGACATTGAATCAAATATTGATTTAATTAAATAATGGAGAGGAAACAAGTTCATGCCTCCTTTTTTTTGATGAATTTCTGGTTGTGATTGGATAATGATGTCCTCCATCAACCAAAGTTGGCACCTGGGTGGACCCCACTCACAGCATGGGAGCTCCCACTTCACAGATGGTAACAAGGAAAGTGAAGACCTATCAATGAAATCTTCAAGACAAAATAATACAACACGTTGTGGTACCCTAATCTACAAAACCTTGCTCCACAGCAATCATGCCGCGAATATTTGAGCTAATTTCGCGTCAATATTGACAAAGGACATGGAAGGCCATGGCCCTGCTGCTTTAAAGGTGGTATTGAATCAATGCTTGAAGTAGTAGACTTATGACACCCTCCTAACGGTTTCAGTCCCATGAAAATTGAGCAAAGTAAGCTTGAAAGGCCTTTTCCACTTTGGCATTTTCGACCTTGACCTTATCAAAAGCCTCGCTTATTTTATCCATGCAAACTCTATCGTCTGGCTCGGGGCTTCCATCTTCTCTCTGCTGCATGCCGTACGACCGAATTATTTCGGACGTGTCTCGGACTCGTACGAATCCCATCGCTGACGCCAGCCGCTTGAAAAAATGCCCAAGGTTACCAAGTTTCTCGATGTCCTGGTTGAGTCTAGTCCGGAGAGAAGAGAATCACTGCGTCAGCCCTTGAGCCGATGTAACCGAGACCGAAACGGAGCGAATACTCCAACTCGAGCAGAGGAAGTTGAACAAGGCGATATCCCGCAATGGAATCCAGTGATGGACTTACATTGCGTACTCGATGTCCGAAAAGCATTTTTCTGATTGTTCAAAAGAGTCCTTGACGACTTCTCGACCAAATATGGGACTTTGGCCTTCGTCGTCCATTTCAAAAATTTGTTGAAATGCCCCCAGGTCAATGGCGTCACCGAGTTCACGCAGGGGCTTTAGTTTTGCCTTTTTTATCTTCTGTCAGAAGCGGCCTCACATCCACTAAACTGGGGGACAGACAGGGTTGTAAAAAATTAGTATTAGTATACTAAGTGAAATACTAATTTTTTTTATTATACTAATACTAATACTAATACTAAAAAATTAGTATTAGTATTAGTAAAATACTAAAAGTTTAGTATTAGTATTAGTATTAGTATAAGAAATTAATATATACTAATTCTTATACTAATTTTTTAGTATTTTTTACAACCCTGGGGATAGACCTCATCAGGTCCCGGCATGATTGCGGTTGTTGGTGGTCTTGATGTCGAGTTACAGCAATCTGGCAAGTAGGACAGTTCAGGTCAAAGGTTAAATGATGTCGAAGCGGCGTATGCAACAATGATGGGCTGAAACTTGTACTCCGGTATCGGAAGCAAATCGGGATAACTCCCCTGAGTAGTATGCTTGAGGGGGCCTGACACCAGGAGAAAAGGTTGAAATGACAGATTTGAAAGATGAATGTTGCCGCAGATGGAAGCGGGAGGGAGGGAATTAAAGAGTGCCAGGCTTGGGCTAGTTCACCCAAATCAGTCCACTTGACAAGCAGAAAGCGGGCGCGCACTTGCAGCTTTTAGTGCTCGTGAGGGGAATCTCGACCCTAGCTCAGCTAGCCACAAATGAAGCTCGCTATGTTCTAACTTGGAACTATTGATTGCAAGTGGTATAAGCAAGCCAATGGGGGGCAACTGCATAACGAGAATGTACCTCGCCTTGCCATATTTGGCATAGCTCAGTGGCGGCTTGCAAACCCAGCGACCTAGCGGAGTGTGGCAACTTTCTGCAAGCCCGCGGACACAGGAGCGATGCCAATAATGATTTCGTGTATTTTAGAAATTTATTGAAGTTTCCTTTAAGACAGAAAGATCCATGGGCATCCTTTAGTTGTTGCTGGGCGCCATCCTGGTCAGCTGCCCAGGTCACGCATAGTCAGTTTCTCCAACACCCGTGCTGATCCCAAGAAAATACAGATATTCCAGCATAGTATCCTTTTCAGATGTCTTTGTGACCCCCAGCAGACTCGGGCACGACGCGAAAACCGCGGGGAAATGGGTCGGTCGTATTAGCTAAGTTCACATCATCCTCGTATTATTGCTCCGCTACACGCTCATCGTCTTGCCTTCCAATTTCATATTGAAACATGGAAAGCATTCGCGCTTAGATAAGAACAAGTAAGACTCCCCGTCGCAGGGCTTATGCCTCATCACACCACTTATTGACGGTCTCGCATTAGAGGGTCGGGCACAAAAGGCCGCGGAGCCTCATATCATGCTGACACTAATGCCCCGATGCTCCATAACAAACTCGAGCCCTTGCGGACCGTAAGCGCGAGGGTCACCGTTGCTCCACAGCAACTCCAGTACTTCAATACCTCGCTTCGCACCGCGAGTCCTGAACTTGGAGCGCGAAAACCCTTCTTGAACGAGATCCCGCTGCTTTTCTGAACTGCAGCAGGAACTAATGATCATGCTTGGCCACAACATTATGGTCCCGATGGACGAATAGCCCGAAGTGAGCGAAATCAGAAGCGGCAACAACATTGAAACACGTGCATCTATATCGGCAAGTGCCATGGGGTTGAGAAAGAGTGGATCGTAGAATGAAGAGCGGAGGAATATCAATAGGGCCGTTTGATAAACCAAAGCCCCTGCGGCTCGCTCGGAAGTCGGTGGCTGAGAGCAATGCCAAAGGAAAATTCTGTCCTCCAATTCCCTGTATCCGCTGTGCAACTCGGTTGGGCAATTGTGTTTGTTATCACGAGCAAGTGCAGAGATGTCAGGAATGATTTCAAAAAAGTCGTGTCCAAACCCAAGGACCGCACCGTATGTCGTGCCTTGACACAGAAACTCCCTCGCCGTAGTGGAGAGACAGCAATCCGTCCGGTACTATGAATAGCACCGTGGGTCCTATTTCCTTTACGCGCGATACCTGCTCCGAGGAAGATGAGCAGTATTCGCTCGCCGGGTTCTTGGTTGCGAGCATCGGCCACCAGTGGTCTCTCAACAGCAAGGAAGAGCGGAAGAGGCTCGGGTGGGAGCAGCTCAAGAGGATGTTTGGTGTTGTCGTGGACGAGATTCCTGACCCCATCAATGTCCTTGAGAAGGAATGGATCAAGGATCCGTGGGTCATGGGTGGATCGTGCCCGGGCATGCCAGTGGGCCTTCTTACCAGCGATGCTGGCCGATCTCTCACTGCTCCTCACCAGAACATCCACTTTGTCGGGTCCGAGGCGAGTGCTGAGTGGACTGGTTTCATTGAGGGCGCACTTCGCTCGGGGCGCTGCGGGGCCAACGAAGTGATTGCAGCGCTCAAGTAACTGACAACCAGCCGGTGTCTCGAGCCTTGATAGACACGATCTCTGTGTCATCTTCGATGTTTCAACAGGAGTAGTTCCAGGGGCTTTAGTATAGTAACAGTAAATTGGTAGGCTTGGATACTCAGACAATTCTATCCTGATACATCAACCTCAGCGTTCTAAAGATGGATTGCAGGAAATTTGATGATTCTCTTCTCCATCTACCGCAGTATCGGCTCATACAGGCCTTTCTTATTGATCTTTATACATGCCCCCTCCCCCCAGACTCTTTGCACTCATAAATAAACCAACAATACCACCTCCAGCACTTATTGGTTGCAGCCACAACCACAGCCCTTGCAGCTAGTACTGCCAGTCCTGCTCTGACCACAGTCCAATCCACCGACGTTGCAGTAAGAATCGTTTCTGCAGGTAGCCCAGTCGCCACTGCCACCGTTGTGCGCAAGCCAGCACCAGGTTCCTTCACGAGCGCTGCCGCAACTCTTCCAGCAGTATCCGGAATTGCTGCATCTGGGGCCAACCCAGGTCCAGTAACAAGCTCGCTTCGAAAGAGAACGCTTCACAACATCCTGGATGGACAAAGGATGGTTGAGACATGTGCGGATGTCGGACTCGTCGACTCCGGGGGGGATTTCGCCTGGGGCGTCATTGACACCGAGGGGTCCGCATTCTGCCTCAGCAGAAAGATCCGCAGCAGAAAGCTCCGCGGTAGAAAGATCCACAGTAGAAACCTCCGCAAGGCCATAAAGAGCCTGGGAGGCAATAAGAGCGATGATAGTAGAGGTCTTCATGGTTGGATTGTTGAAAGAGGATGTTGTTGTTGTTTGCTTGTTTGAAGTGATGGTGTTTGAGTTGTTGATGTCAAGTTATCTCGAGAGGGGGGCCTACTGTCCTACTTATACCAAAGTCTTCCTGATTTTAGCCAACATAAAGTCATATGATGAGGACATGATCATTTGGACTCTCTTTTTTCATTTCGGTATAATTGTGATGGTGATACCATGTCTACAGGTCTAGACCGGATCCAAGACCACAAGCTCACTCTTGTGCAGAATCCAGAACCAACGTGCATTGAAAGCACTGAGCCAACATACAGTAAGAACACTGAAAACTCACAAGTAGCTTCTCAATACAGTAGTTCTTGGCATCTTTGTCAGTCTAGATCTTGAACCTCGTATTTTTTCGGATCGCGCGGCCGCTTTGACTATTTAGTGACAGTGTTGGTGGTAAGCGGGCCGTCCCTCAGTTGGGACTAAATACCACATTCACAACCTAAGCGGCTCGAAGCCCATTAGCGGGTTCTTGGCATATAGCTAGAGTCATCTGCGAATCCTTCGACAACCCGGGGGCTGTGTCAATTGTGGATTATCTTGGGGCATATTCATGGCCCAACTTACCCGGACGCACCCCTTTTTTTAACCGGACTGTATCTTCGCCCGATCCGGCAGGGATCAATATATACATGGCTCTACACCAAGTCTTACTATATAACATAAGTCACTTTTATCCTATAGCCTATTTAAGCCCGATAAACACACTGAAGTCCACTAAAGCCGCCTACTAAAGCCGCCCACTGAAGCCCACTGAAGCCACCCACTAAAGCCCACTGAAGCCGCCCACTG
>NAJI01000040.1:0-101381 GCA_002179835.1 Calonectria leucothoes
TTTTTTTTTTTTTTTTTTGCCGAGATCAGATCCGATCTCGCTTTCTGGAAGCACCGTTGGCTTTAGGTTTAGCCCCGTCCTCATTCAGCCTCTCTCCCCGGCAGTTGGAGTCGTGGTTGTTTTACGCACGTAGCGCCTTGCCGAGACCTCCCCCCTCTGTCTACGCTGCAGGGCTGCCTTGGGGGTGGCGGCGAAGAAAAAGTAAATTAGAAATATGCACAGTAAAATAAGAATAATATGAATAATAGAAGTAAATCAAAATGCCAAGGTTGAAACTTTTTCTGCTCACGTGGGCGCGGTCGTCTTTCAACTAACCGCAGCGCAAGGCAAGCGTTACGACTGACTACCTAGTATGCTACACGCGAACTCCTAGCGAGACGCCTCGTGCCTTCAGCTATTTCTTGGCATCCGTCACATAAAAAAAATGCCCAGAGCCAAGGGCGGAGTTCGGCACGCTGCCCCTCACTGCCGAGATCAATGACTCTCACGACGGCTTGGCAAACGAGGTCATTTTTTTTTTTGCGTAACATCGATTCATCAATTATTTCACATTGGTTCGTTCTTTTTGGTTATCCTTCCAGGTCCCTCCCGGTGCCTCTCTAAGAGGGCGTTCCGTCTCTACCTCACATTTCACATACAGCCAATCTCGAGGAAATCCTCAAGCTTTTGCACGAGCATCACCAACTCCGAGACGCCGTTGCCATGCCATGCATCCTTACCGGTTGGCTCGCATCTATAGTCGAATGCAGAGCCAACTCCAAATGCTCACCTCTCTCTGCCTTGGCCCCATGGGCTCGACTGGCCCATTATGTTCCAGGGCTCTGGGTGAGCGGGAAATGTGGCTTGCCAAGTCTACCCTCCCTAACTTAGTTGTAGGTGCGGGACAGGTTGCGGAGGTACCAGTCCACCAGCTTTCGTCCCACCTTTGCCTCCGAGATGTGGATCAGGTCCTGTTGGTGTGCGTTAGCTTCCGTTCCTGTTGAAAAAAAACATGCCCCTTTACTGGCTGCGTCGTAACCTGACTGCCTAGCGCCGTAAGGCGGTGTGGGGGTTTACTTACACCTTGTAGGGCATAGTCGAGATCGCTGACGTTGACCAGCTCACCCTCGAGCAGGCCCTGGTCCTGCCATCGCAGCTGCTTGGTGCGCTGCTTAGTCACCAGGAGCCATGAGCGGAGCTCCTCGGGTTTGACTTCGAGGAAGCCAGCCAGCTTGTTGAGGTCCATGGTGGTGTAGAGTCGGAGGTATGACTTGATGGTGGGGCTCCACATGTTGGTCTTGACCTCGTCCATGAAGATGGCGAGGTGGTGCTCCATGGGGTCAATGTTGGCCTCGGGGTTCTCAAAGTCCGGAGGAACGGGGGAGATGAACTTGGGGCAGGCGGTGCGGAAGAGCTCCTCAAAGATGGGGAGGGACTCGGGACCGCCGCGCTGCAGCTTGAGCAGCTGGTCGCCGTACTTCTCGCGAAGGGCGCTGTGGATGGTGTCATCGAGACGAGTGGGCTGGAAAGCGACGCAGATGGCGATCAGGGCGTACATCTGCTCGTTCTTCTTGGTGATGGAGTCGTACTGAGCACTCTTCTGGAAGTTCTTGGTCCTCGAGACGTAGACCAGGATGTGGCTGAACATGCGGATGGCATCGGCGTAGCGGTGCATCATCATGTAGGAGAAACCCACGTAGTAGTAGGTTGTGAAGTGAGCAGCCATGACACGGGCGAACATGGCCTTCTTATTCAGCTCAATGTCGTCCAGTGTCTTCAGAGCCAGGCTGAAGTCGCCGAGCAAGCAGTGCACTCGAAGGAGACCGATGATGGAGAAATAGCCCAACATGCGGTACAAGTTCTTGGAACCATACTCGCCGGCAACGGACATGGGGTCCTCGTTGCGCTTCATGGCAGCCAGCTGCTCCGTGATCTGGGAGCGCTGGATGAGGGAGTAGAGAACGTTGAGAACGCTGTAGCAACCCCAGGTGTTGGGGTTCTCTCGCAGCATCTGGCGCTCCTCCTCATTGGTTGTCTGTCTAGCAATTCGCATGCGGTACGACGAGAACGAGTTGAACTGGTAGATGAACTCGTCGATAACATCCCAAGCCCAGTAGTACTATAAAAAAACAATTGTCAGTCCCCAAATCATGGCATCTCGAGCCAATCACGGCCAGGCGAATATCTGGGGTAGACCAACCGACGGGGGCTCGAGGTCGACGGGACCCTCCGAGTTAAGGATGTAGTGGAACAGGCTGCAGTAGGCATCGTAGCTCTGGAACTTGGTCTCGAGGGGAGCCTGGAAGTCGAGGGGCTGAGCGGCCTGGACGAGGCGAGCCTGGATGTCGTCGGTCTGCTGGGCCATGTTGAGCGAGGTGGTGCGGCTCAGGTCGTCGCCGTCCTCATATTGCACGTGTTCCTTGTACTCGGCCACGAGGGCCTCCTCCTCGACGTCGCTGTCATCGTCCATTGCGCGGGCCGGAGCCGCGCCGTTCTGGTAGGTAGCCATCCTGTGCGATCGCTCGTGGTCGTGGTGCTGGCCTCTCGCGTCTTGTCGTCGTCGTGGGTGAGGGGTATCGAAATTTTACGCACGCCGAGGGGCCCAGCGCAGCTCGCGAATTTTCGTGAGCTTAGGGCTTGTGGTGGGAGGTGCGATAAGCCGGGGCTGTGGGTGTGGATAAGTGCTTATCGATTGCGCTGTACCGGGGTGGTGATGGTGGGGTGGGAGAAGCTGTGAAGCGGGGCAGCAGAGGGACGAAGGGAGGGCGATGCCTTGGGCTGGATATTCTTTGTGGTGTTTGACGTTGGCATTTGCTGCTCAGGGACCGTGGAATTCGCATCCAAGGTGTGTGTATATGAGTCATTCTCTGTCATTTTCCCCTGTACCAAAGAGTGCATGGTTGGATGAACGATTGCTGATTCTTGCGTCAGTGTGTAGTCTCTCCATTGGCGGGATTAGTCACACGCTGTGAGCAAGCCGCAGGTAACTTTGCCACAACGAGTAGCCAAACAGAGAATCCAGACCCTTCAAAATACCCAGGGACCCCAGTCTTAAGCCCAAGAAATTCCCTAGAGGGCTTGTTGGAAATATCGAAACATAGAACTTGGTTTGTTCCGGATAGGAGCAGAGTATCTTCGTCACCATGCCTATCGTCACTCCAGAAAAGCTGGCCAGCCTCCAGCGCCAGTCAAACGATGTCCGAAATGTACGTCAAAGGATATCTGTACTTCAAAACTATGGACACTAACAGAGCTTCAGATTTGTATTCTAGCTCACGTTGATCATGGCAAAACCTCACTCACAGATGCCCTTTTGGCCACAAACGGCATCATTTCACCAAAACTGGCCGGCAAGATCAGGTACCTTGATTCAAGACCTGATGAACAACTGCGAGGAATCACTATGGAATCATCAGCTATTTCACTCTTCTTTTCTATGCTCCGGAGAAATGCCCCAGATGCTACCCCCGAAGCAAAGGAATATCTCATCAACCTGATTGACTCTCCTGGACACATCGACTTCAGCAGCGAAGTTTCCACCGCATCAAGATTGTGCGATGGCGCTGTTGTTCTGGTAGATGCTGTTGAAGGTGTCTGCAGTCAGACAGTTACGGTCTTGCGCCAGACATGGACGGAAAAACTGAAGCCCCTGCTCGTCATCAACAAAATGGACAGATTGGTCACAGAACTCAAGATGACCCCCGCGGAAGCATACATTCATCTAAGCAAGCTTCTAGAACAGGTCAACGCTGTTCTAGGAAGCTTTTTCCAGGGTGAGCGAATGGAAGAGGATCTCAACTGGAGAGAAAAAATGGAAGCGCGTGTCAGCGCCGCAACGGCTGCCAAGGAGTCTGCCATTGCCGACCAAGTCGGCGAATCCGGCGATATTGAATTTGAAGAGAAGGATGACGAAGACATTTATTTTGCCCCAGAGAAGAATAATGTTATTTTCAGCAGTGCCATCGATGGGTGGGCATTTACTTGCCGACAATTTGCGAGTATTTATGAGAAAAAGCTGGGCATCAAGCGAGGCGTTATGGAAAAGGTTCTATGGGGCAGCTTTTACCTAGACCCCAAGACGAGGAAGGTGCTCGGACACAAGCATCTGAAAGGCCGCAATCTCAAGCCTCTCTTCGTACAGCTCGTCTTGGAGCCTGTGTGGACAGTATACCAAGCCACCACTGGCGGCGACAATGGAAAGGGAGACCCTGCTTTGTTGGAAAAGGTCACAAAGTCACTCAACATCAGCATCGCACCCCACGTTATCCGAGCTCGGGATCCTCGTCTTCTAATGACGACTGTCTTTGCTAACTGGCTGCCACTTTCGACTGCTCTTCTCGTCTCCGTGGTGGAATCATTGCCTTCCCCTCCCGCAGCACAAGCCGAGCGTCTCCCCGAACTCCTTCAGGATTCCCCTGGCTCCGACCACATCAGCCAAAACATCAAGGATGCGATGATATCGTTCAAGCACGACAAGTCTGATCCAGTTGTCGCATATGTCAGTAAGATGGTATCTGTACCCGAGAGCGAGCTTCCAGAGAACAAGAGACGCCCTGGTGGGCAAATGAGTGGAGAAGAAGCGAGAGATCTTGCCCGCAAGAAGCGAGCTGAGGCCTTGAGAGCACAAGCCGCCGCAAACGAAGCTGGCGAAAGTGACAGCATGGCTCTTGCTCTAGAGTCAATCAATATTGACGACATTGCGCCTGAACTTGAGGAAAAGCAAGTTGACCCTGAGCACCTGATTGGATTCGCCCGAATCTATTCAGGCACGCTGTCCGTGGGCGACAAGGTCTATGTTATCCCTCCCAAATGGTCTCCAGCCGAGCCAAATGCTGCCCCTGGGCCTCAAGAGGTCACTGTTACAGCGCTCTATATGCTAATGGGACGAAACTTGGAGTCTCTCGAATCCGTTCCAGCTGGAGTTGTGTTTGGAATTGGAGGCTTGGAGGGAAAGATTCTCAAATCTGGAACACTGTGCAGTCAGCTCCCGGGTGCCGTCAATCTAGCAGGTGTCAACATGGCTGGTAAGCCTATCGTCCGAGTAGCGCTGGAGCCTGTCAATCCCGCGGATCTAGACAAGATGATCGAGGGTCTGCGCCTTCTGGTGCAGAGCGACCCTTGCGCAGAGTACGAACAGTTTGGAAGCGGCGAACATGTTTTGTTGACTGCCGGCGAATTGCATCTGGAGCGATGCCTAACAGATCTGAAGGAAAGATTTGCTCGTTGTGATATCCAAGCAGGTGCTCCCATTGTGCCCTACCGCGAGACAATCGTCCGAGTCGAGGAGATGCGACCCCCTGCCAACAAGGAGCTTGGTCGTGGTGTTGTGGTAGCCACCATAAGCTCCAAGCAAGTCACCCTTACCCTCCGAGTGCAACCTCTGCCTCCCAAGGTCACCGATTTCTTGCTCAAGAATGGAGACGCAGTAAAGCGTCTTTATACCGATCGCAAGTCTAAAGATGAGGAGAATGAAGGAGAGGAAAACATTGACGTGGATGCGGATCTAGCTGCTGCCAACACCTTATCCCTTGAGGATTTCAAGAAGCAGCTCCAAGAAAAATTTGAGAAGGCCAAGGGTCGTGAGAGCTGGAAGGACCGAATCGATCAAATTGTCGCTTTTGGCCCTCGACGCACTGGGCCAAACATCCTATTCGACGCTACTAAAGATAGCATTCTTCCCAGGGCCTTTGCAACTGAGAAATCTAGCGACTCTGCCCCTCATGCAGGAGAGGCACTCCACCCTTCGCATCTGTCTGACAAGATTTTGTACGCCTTCCAGCTCTCTGCCGCCCAGGGTCCCCTTTGCAACGAACCTCTTCAGGGTGTTGCCGTTTTCGTTGAGGACATCACTCTCAATTTGGCCGAGGATGAGGCAGCTTCTGCCCGAGACAAGCTCGGCCGTCTCACCGGAGAGGTTATCAAGACTTTCCAGTCATCTCTGCGCGCCGGTTTCCTCGACTGGTCTTCTCGTCTCATGCTCGCCATGTACAGCGTTGAGATTCAGGCATCCACCGAGGTCCTTGGTCGTGTGTACGATGTCTTGACCCGTCGTCGCGGCCGCGTGGTCGACGAAACCATGAAAGAAGGCACACCCTTCTTCACCATTCAAGCCGTGCTCCCTGTCGCCGAGAGTTTTGGCTTCGCGGACGAGATGCGCAAGCGTACCAGCGGTGCTGCTCAGCCCCAGCTCATTTTTGCAGGGTTTGAGATTCTCGACGAGGACCCCTTCTGGGTGCCCTTCACCGAAGACGATTTGGAGGATCTGGGCGAGTTGGCGGACAAGGAGAATGTGGCGAAGCGGTACATGGATGGCGTGAGGAGGAAGAAGGGCTTGTTGGTTGAGGGAAGAAACGTGGCAACGGATGCAGAGAAGCAGAAGACTTTGAAGAGATGAAGTATTTTGTTTAGTAAAAGATTTGGTTCATATTAGAAATAAAAGCGCATGTTTTTTATACGGAGCAACTCAACACATGCTAGAACTTTTTTCTCTATCAACGGTTGGCCCTTGGGGGCTTGCTTTGATGCCGGGGACATAAGGTGATGCATTTGTCAAGTCAAGACAGTTAAATTTCATGCTTGGCAACGCAAGTCAAGGCTCACAAGACAACTTGCTACCCAACATCCTACAGCTGGGATGCAAAAGTTCCGCTCAGTTCATGATTATATACAAGAGCTCGAGGATGGAGTACAGCCCACTGCTGGGCTACAAGACTTGATTCAAGATGACTTGAATACACTATCGCCTTTGGCAATTCCCGATCCCTATATCAAGGATCTAGACGTTATGAATCATGCAATCCGGGCTATCCGACGAAGAAGCCAACTTTATTCAAAGCAAACAAGCAGTCCTTGTAGTACTCAAAAGCACTGTTTCGAGCCTGGAGCCTCACATTATAATAATTTCTTTTAGATCTTATGGTAAAAAAATCATGGACTGAGCGGAATTTTTGCGCCACTACTACAGCTCTCAGCTAAAAGTCCCCTACCCTAAACTAGATGCCTTGCAAAAGGGGTCGCGAGCACCCTGCCTAAATGCCTTTCTACCAAGAAAAAATGATGAAATGAGTTTAAGAGAAGAAGAAAAAAAGAAGAAGAAAAATGCTATTCTTTTTTGGCTTCGACCTCGAGGATGGCGCTAAAGCCGATAAAGACGTCCAGGTTGACACCTGCATTGATAAAGTAGGATGGCACCCCAAGCTTTTCGAGATGATGGTGCGTCTCGTCGATCCAGCAGTCATCGACTTTAAACGCACTATAAACAAAATACTGCACACGTTTCAGCTTTGGGAGCTGATCCAGCCTGCGACCGATGTTGACCAGGAGGCCCCCCAGCGAGGACTGGTCAACGATGCCGGTTTCGGTGATGAGGAGCAGTTCCAAGGACGGGAGGAAAAGAGACTTCTGGTCGGTGCTGTACAAGCTGCTCCCGTGCGAGGCGGTTTTGAGGTCCAATTTCTGCAGGCGAGACAGCTGGCGAATCGAATCGAACTCGCTTGCCGCGTCGTGCACCTTCATCTGCAGCTCTGTGAGGTTGTTCCTCTGCGTGGCGGTCAGAGCGCCGAAGTCGAACCCTTTGCAATTGGTCACGTCGAGCTTGGCCAAGTTTGGGTTGCTGGCAAGGAGATGGCATGCGTGTTGCCGACCTTGCTCGTTGAGTTCCTTCAGGCTGAGAAGGGTGAGCGTGCGAAGCGTCGAGGACTTTGGAGCGGTCGGAGTTGAGTGGTTGCCGATCCAAACGGTGAGATCCTCGAGGTTTACGGCATGCGATAGAATCAGCTCCGAGTTTCGCGTGTACTGGAGGCATTCGTCACGGGAAACGGGGCAGTGCTCGGGTTGATGCTCCTCTGGGTACGGCTTCATCCCGGCGCCATGGCCAAGCGTCAGGGTTTTGATGTGGTGCGCGAGCTCGGGTCTGGCCTCGACTTCCCGGGCAACGGCCTCGATGTGCTTGAGCTCGTTTTCGAACATCTTGCCTTTGCCGGCGGCGTGGTAGAAAATAGAGTCTGCGGCAGCATCGCCGTGTTCCGAGGGCGTTGCTGACATGGTGCGAGCACTGCGCGGTTGATCAAGTTGAGCTTCTTGTATCGATGGGCTCCAAGAGATGGGATGGACAAGGAAACGATGCGGCGCAACAAGTTTATATACACGTTGGAAAACAAATGATGCTGGGTGACTGAAGAACAAAATACACGAATAAAAAAAATAGGACAATGAATGGATAGACAGACTTGGGGCGCATTGTTGCAGCAAATCAGTCAAAGAAACGGCCGTGCTTCCATCTCTTTCAGAAGAAGACCATGAACAAGGAATCCGTGAGTGAACGCTTTGAAATTTGTTCGCAACCGATTGGAGCTTGCTGGCAGCACCTCAACTCTCTGATGGACTCGAAGAGGTTCGAACGGCGCCTTCACTCAGCCATGTGGCCACCATAACATTCTGCCTTCTTTGTCTACCATTTTTGGGGTCCATTGTTCTACACTCGGCGCCGTTGTCAATGCTGGAGAATTCATCATTGCTGGAAAATGCAGCCGCGTTTCTGACGCCATCAGCCCAGGGGGTTGAGCGATACTTACAAGTCACAACATCGGGGAAGTGTATTGGATGAAATTGGTTGACCATGCATGCATTCGAGTTGTCTAAACGGGTTCCTATAAAATTCAAGAGTCCCTTGCTCACCAAGCGCCATTATGTACCAGAATGGCGTGGGTTGCTGCCAATTGGAGCAAAAGTCGGAGGACAAAATCTTGCCAACACCGCCAAGTCGATTTTCCCTAAACAAGAATACTAAATACATGCCGGTTCTAGGCTTCTAGTCTACCCGTTCGCAGGGTGCGCGTGGAGCGGCCCCGTTAGACCAACGAGTGTTTAGCCGTCCGGCCCTGGGTAGTTGTGCACCATGGTGTAGTCGTCTGGCAGTGGCCCTTCTGTTTCGAATTCAAAAGCGACTCCCGCCTCCTCAAACCTTTCCTTTGCGCCGTCAAGGTCGATGATTTCGCCAAGTTTTCTCCCGGCTTGCGGCGGAACCCACTTGCAGTTGTAGAAGACGCGCTTCAGATGCTTGTACATGGACAGAGAGCGACTGAGCTTGACGATGAGGTGCTCGACGTGCGAAGTGTCGCGGCCGTAGTTGGCAATTTCCAGCCTCTCCAAGGACGGAGGGAAGCCCACGGGCAGCGCACAGCCTGAATCTTGCTCGAACCTTGGGATGTTTACAACATAGCAACATGGCGTCAGATCAGCTAGACTGGTAAAGCTGGCTAGCTTTGCAAAGTCGGCCTTGTGGCGGTCGCTCTGGATCGAAATCGTCTTCAGCTCGGCCTTGCGGGGCAGCAGAGGCGAGAGGGCTTCCCAGCAGTCGCCAAAGTAGTAGGGGTAATTCTCGCGGTACCGGAGCCTGAACGCGCTGAGCTTCTCCAGCCCCTGGGCGAGGGCTTCGACGGGGCCGGCTTGCGGCATGTTTTGGCTGCTGCGGATTTCAACCTCGCGAACCTGGGGCATGCCGTCGACAATGGCGCGGGCCATGTTTTCATTGACCTGCCACTCGCACAGCGCAAGCCTCTCGAGCTGCGGCGCCTCGAACCGAAACAAGCCAAGACCGGGCGTGCAATCATACCACTTGCGCACCGGGGCCGTTCGGATACAGAGGAGGCGCAGGTGCGGATATTGACCCTCCATGTCGGCGCAGTCCTCGGGCGATACCGCAAGGGCGCGAATGTTGCGAGCCGCGCTTAAGAGAGCGCCGACGCACCTGCGCTGGACTTTTGGCGCCTCGTCGTCCAGATACTTTCTGGACGCTTCCGCGTAATTCGCATCGAAGAGGCTGGGCTTTTCCTTCTCGGCATCGAGAACGAGACATCGGACATGGCGTGGCAGGTACACATTTCCGCACAGCGTTTCGGTAAACTGGGTCAGTTTCCGCCACCTAGCACTCCATGTGTGTGCAAAGACGTGGTATAGAAATTCGTTGGCCACCATGTGCAGAGACTTGGATGTTAGACACAGATTGGCGAGCGACTGGTGATTGTGATCCATCTCCTTTATCGAACTCGGCAGCATTGACATGGGCGCAGAGTCCATCCCAATGTCTCCCAATGTGCAGTGGCCGCAAAGAAAGAAACATATCCGGCTTTTAATCTCAACTGGCAGAGCCTCGAGGCTGGCCTTCTGGACGTGGTCCATGACTGTAGTCAATCCTTTACAAGTATGGATGAACTGGGCCAAGGAGATTGGAAGGACATCGGATATAGATAGATGTACCAAGTTTTCGTCTTCCTGTTTCAGAGGGGGGCGTTGCGTCAAATGCAGAGGAATCGCTTTTGTTGAATGAATGGGTGGCAATAAAATGCAAAACGTGTGTGAATTGTATCCATCTCGCAGCGAGTGCAATGAACAGGCGAGACGAAAAGAACAAAGAATCACAGCTAGGAAAGGGTAAAAGTAACACAAGCCAAACCAAACAAACCAAAAATTGTGTCACAGCAGTATTTGCAATAAAGGGGACAAAAGGCTGACACAGCCATTGCCACATTTGCCCCCATTCAATCAGTACTGTATATAAGTGTTGGTGTTGTGTAGGACAAGACAAGGCCGAAATATATGTTAACATAAACATAGGAATTTATTCTTATCGGGGTAATGATTTTAGCATCCTCGTTGAAGAGACACATCACCACGTGGTATTGGCAGACTGCACCATGCGCCGATACTTAGACGTTCAATCTTGCCAAGGTTAGGGATAGCAAGAATTACTGAATAGGCTATGAACCATGGTAGCTCCACGAATCAGCGGGCGCGCGTAAGCAGATGACGAGTCCAAATCTCGACCATTGCTAGGACAGCACGTTGGAGGGAGCCGGGGCTGTCCTTCAACTGACAAAGACGGCCCCGGTTCCAAGCTATCGCGAAACTCTGGGTCAACAAGGGCAGTTTAGAACGTAAGGTGTGAATGTGGGATAGTGAGGAGTAGCAGCCCTCGCAAACTGCGGACAAACTAGAGCAGAGGGAAGTTGCGATATCAGAATGGTTTAGAAGGGTTGTTCAGGGGAATTGGATGGGAGGTCCCGTCGGAGACTTCAAGCTTCCCAAATTACGGGGATAGATGTAACACAGTGGCGGATACCAATAATAGAGACGTGCAACAAGGAAGCCAAGCCCAAGTGCGGCTTCTACGGATACATGTCATGGCTAGACTCGGTCCTGGTTAGACTCGGTTCTGGTCTGCCAAACTGGAAATTCCCGCCTGGATTTCCCTAGTACGAATGAATACGCTCTGGCTAGACGCCCAGCGGTGGCAAACGCCCTCACACGCGGCGAGCCAAAACCTTGTGTAGACACGGCAAACAGGTCGCTGCCACGTTTGTTGCTGCCGCCCACTTGTGCTGCGCGGCCGCGGTCCACGACGATTCCATGCATTGGGTACCTAGCGGTGGCTTGCTGCGTCCAACCACGGAGAAAAGGACGTGAAGACTGCATTGCATCACTCCGGGGTGAGACAGACATGAACGCTGCTGGGCGGGTTCGCGATGTATGCACAGGCGCTCCAATCCCAAGCAGCCAACCGCGCACGGCCGAAGGGCAACCCGTTGACTAGTGAGGTGAGGCTTGTTGGCCAACGTTGGGGAGGGACGGCGGTGCTCCGTCCATTTCGTTTATTCCCCCTCAAAACCAGCAATTAAAGATTGCGGGAGATGGATGTGTTTACGGGACTGACCGGACAAGCCATTCTGAGCCGGATCTAATCCCAACGGAGCCGTAGCACGGCAAGGTCTGCGGAGTTGCGGGCAAACGAACTTGCTCTCTCTCCTCTCCAAAGGTTCGGACCTGGTTCCACCCGCAAAAGAGGCGCGCACTATCCCACGATGCCCGTGACGGACCGAAAGCTTGTCCAGCGGCCACCCAGCCAGGGAACGGCATGCCGACATTTTTGAGTTTTGTGGCCCTTCTTCGGTCCTCAACAAGAGGCTTCTTGTCAACGGCTGCCGTGCCTATTCTTGCAAACAAAGCATGTTTTAGACCTTTCGGTCCAGTGGAATGCTGTGCCTGGGGGAGAGAGAGGTGAAGACGAGACGAGACGAGACACACGAAAGGGGGTTGATCTCAGGGCAAGCAGATGGCCCAGCTCACTGACCAACCAACTAACCAACCTCAGCTCGTCTCGTCTTTTCCTTTCGCCATCGAGTCAGGGGTGGCCACCACAGCGGGCGGCGGGCAGCGTTGCGCTGCGCTGTGTCGCCCGCACGCAGACACAGCTCCGCGAGATAACCGACTAAAAAAGACACGATGGTACCTTGACCTACTCGTGATAGTCTGGACGCTTCCATGGCACTTCTGCGAACCATTCATTCACCGGGCGGCCTAATGCACACCCACCAGGTCGGAGATCCGGCAGTGGGAGCCGACTCGTCGACTCGGGGTCGCCTGCGTCCCGTTCCAAGGGCGACTTATCAGAAGGACTTGTCAGGTTTGCTGAGCTGCAGCCGTGTCAGTGTCAATGGGCAGTGACGCTGCCCTCGACGGTCAATGCGTGAGGCGTCCATGCAGAGGCAGCGGCGGCAGAGGTCTGGCCAACTGCAGGGCGATCTGCTGTCATCCCGACGTGAGACAGGTTTTGCCTTGCAACTCCGACGCCATCCTCTTTTTTCCTACGAGTCGTGTTTGCGAGAGGGTTTGTTTGACTAAGTGGCTGGTGTTGAAAAAGAAATGTGCGAGAGCGCAAAAAAAAAAAAAAAAAGTGCAACAAAAAAGAAACGACGGAAACAGCCGGCGAGTACAGATTGCTTTTTTCAGGCTTCTCTCGTGTTGGAAGCCCAAGCCTCAGCACGTGTGGGATTGGATCTCGATCTCTCCCCCTCGCTCCCTCGCTCGCACGCACGCAATGGATGAGCAGCAGCACAACGGCCACGCCATTTCCCTGTCTCTCATGTTGGCTGGCTCGCTCGCTTACGACGACGACGCTGCTAACGAAAGACTACGTCCAAGCCATCAGCCACCCGAGCCGTTGACCTGAAGATGGCCTCCCCTGGGCCCATCCGCAATTAACACCACGTCCCTCCGCAGCACAGCCAGCGAGGGATCCCCCGTGAAGCCGCGCGCCGGCCGGGCCAGCACCAGGCCGTCCCTGGCACTAGCGCTCGGCAGCTAGGGGCAAGTGGCCCGCCACCATAGTCTGTGCTGGGCCCGACGTCGAAACAGCCGGCTTCAGCAGGCCTTGCTGCTTTCGGGGGACCATCTGTGGGGAGCGTGCGGCCGGCCCAGGCACTAGCATGGCCCCCGGGACCTGGGCTGCTGTCGTCAGAAAAAAAGGGTCCCGTCACTCTTGTTGCACCTGCCATGGCGCGCCCTGAGCTGCATGTACATGTAAGTTAAGGGAGGAGACAAGACGCCGCGCCCCATCGCCATGCAAAACGCCAGGTCTTGCCCTCTGCCGGCAGTCCGCGATATGTCGCCTGCATTAAGATTGTGCTTTTTCTTTTCTTTCTTTGCCAGAACTAGCACCAACTCGGTCCTGCATGTGTGTGTGTCTGCTCTGCCGCAGCTAGCAAGCAACCAGCGCTCGTGTTGCGCTCCCGGGATATATATCACCTCGTCCCGCTGCTAGACTCCGCCCCTAGGACCCAGCTTGTCGGATTTTCCCTCGCTGTGCCTGTTTGTTGCTTCTCTCAGCTTGGCCCCAATACCTGCTGTTCCCTCTTGTATCGCTGTAAACCATGGCCGCTGCTGCTGCACCACCGACCCCCGAGGAGGCTGCCGCCATGGCAAAGGCCATGGCTGCCCTCAAGGCCTTCAACACCGAGGCCTTTACCCTCCTGGGCATTGCCTTGCTCGTTACCATCATGAGATGTATTATCCGTGTTCGTACCGTGGGGTTCAAGAATCTCTGGGCCGATGACTACCTGGCCGTCGTGGCTGCTGTAAGCAACCAGCCCATCTTGTTTCATCTTGGCCAACCGTTTGCTGACCCAAGTTCTTGGTCCAGATTGCCTACTCTGTGGAGACCGGACTCGCATATTCCGTGGGAAACATTGCCCACGGCTTGGCCAACAACTCCATGACGCCAGCTCAGCGAGAAGCCCTAGATCCTGCCAGTGAAGAATACGCAATGAGAATCCTCGGCTCCAAGATCCAGCTCGCCGGATGGTCTACGTACTCTTTCCTGCTCTGGGTTCTCAAGGCCTGCATGTGCACCTTTTACTACCGCTTAACCAAGGACCTCGAAGGTTACCGAACCAAAATCTACGTCGGCTTTGCCTTCCTCATCACCAGCTGGGTCGCCGTCCAGCTCAACATCCTCCTGAGCTGCCAGCCCAGCTTTTCAGGCTGGTGGCAAATCTACCCGGACCCAGGCCCCTACTGCCATCCCGCCATCTCCCCAGCCATTGTCTGGACCGGTCTCGCCTTGAACGTCTCGACTGATCTCTACCTCATCATGATCCCCATGCCCATGCTGTGGAAGGCCGCCATGCCCATGCTGCAAAAGTGCTGGCTCATTGCCCTCTTCAGCTGCGGTCTCTTTGTCACTGTTGCTGCCATCCTGCGTGTCGTGCTCCTTGTTTCGGTGAGTAAAAAATACCATCTACAATGTATAGCTTCGGAGCTAACAATCTTTATTAGGATCCCGTCAACGGTGCCATGTTGGCTGGTTCTTGGGCAGTCCGCGAGACATTCGTTGCCGTCGTCACCACCAATATCCCCATGCTCTTCCCGCACTTCAAAAAGGCTGTAGGCCCCATCGTCTCCCGCGTAGGATCCTCGCTCGGCTGGTCCCGAAACAGCAAGTCCGGCAACACCTCGACATCGTTCTCGAAGATCACACTCGACACCTGGAGACGCAAAGACAGCCGAGTGGGCTCCATTCCCTTGGAAGGAAACCAAATGTCAGGCGAACGACAAAGCGACGAAGAGAGCGAATCGTTCATGGTCGACCTCCCGCAGAGGCAGCCACAGGGAGACTCCAAGGCGGCGTCCAAGAACCCCGGCATCCAACGACATGTCGAGGTGTCCGTTCTTGAGGTGACCAAGGGTGAACAGGCAGAGCAATCCACAGCTCACAGGGTCAGCGGAAACTTCACGAGCACTTGGACCGGCGATGAGATACAGGTCCCAAAGCCAGCAGCTCAGTCCAAGTACTACCTGCAACACGTCCACCAGGACAACTACTACGATCACAACTAAAACAGTAAACCCGCCCAGAAAAAAAACAGTGTGCGTGTGCTGCAAAGCAAAATACGACTTTCTTGTTACTACTTCTTTTTTGGTCATATTTTTTGCCCTATTTTTAAATTACATGAATAACGGCCACAAGTACACCTGGGGATTCGTGTACGTGAAAAAACAATCATTTATGGGACAGGAGTACTTTTTTTCGGCAACAATCTCGGGACTGATACCAGGAATTGGGTCATGGAGGTCAACAGGATTCGGTGTTTGGGGGCCATGTTATTTTTTCTTTTTCTTGAACTAAACCAAATAAATTCACAATGATTCTATACACACCATCAATGTACATTGAAACCATAGCTTGCCTGCCGCCCTGTGAATCCCTGCAGATCAGCCCATTGTCCTCTGGCCCATTCTTCTAGCTTCAACTCTCGCACGCACGCGGCGCTAGGAAACCGTTGCCGGCATGCGACATGTCCAAGTACCGATGATCGACAAGGCGAACTCTTCGAGGGCCAGGACCACCGCATGCTAACAGGGTTGTGACGGATAAAGGAGCCAAGGTCACAGCTCTCCAAGGTCACAGCTCCAAGATCGGCACCATGGGTTCGTGGCCCCGGCGCTTCACAGACGGCGCAGATCAGCCGAGGCTCTTCTCTCGGGTTGCACAAACGCCCGCAGCGAGGGAACGAGGGGCGCAAAAGCGCGTCTCGCCCCTCCCCGCCGCCACAGATGAGATGAGACGACACTAGCATTAGGCGCGCCTCCCTCTTTCCTCGCGGGAAATTCACAACGGGGCTGGCTGTCCAGCGCGAGAGAGAGGTCCTTGTTCGGCCTTTCTGCGTAATCATCACAGGTGAGACAACGCCGTGGATCCTTGTTCGTGCAGGGGATGAGGCTGCTGGGCATGCAAGCCACGCAAAGATGCCATCGCGAAGAGCGATTCGAGACAAGAGGGGAAGCGTGCCATGTTTCTCGCTACACTCGTGGGTCAATTCCCAAAAGTGAAACCTTCAACGGCTCAATGTCGATGCGGCAAGTCGGTCGCCCCGGTTTCCTTGCATATAACCATAGACTGGCTCTTTTATATAAAAAAAACGCCACCTCGTCAGGTTTGCCCATCCCTTTGAGGGCCCCAGACACAGTTCTCTGCAAGCTACAGACCCGTGGGTCTAAAATAATGGTGTTTCCTCATGAAATTATACAATAATATTATTAGTATTATTTTCACTTAGGTTATATTGTATTTTATGCTAGTATTACCTTATTTTGCCTTTGTGAAAGTGGCTGGACATACGTGCGCAGTCTTACCGCACTCAAAGAGATAGTTAAAGGAGCTGAATGTCTGAGCTCTGACCTTCAGACCCCCATGGCGAGAATATTGAAAAATGCTTAAATTTTTTAAAGAGAGAGAGAGACGATATCCTGTTGTCACTACCACGGTGCCATTTGCGGTAATTCAATACCAGCCATCAAAACACCTGACCGAGGCCAATCTAGCCGGATTGAACGCCGTCTTCCCATTTACCCTATGGCTCACACCAGTTACAAGGACTTTCTAAAAATGACCGTGGTTCTTCCATTGTGGTGTTGCAAATTGTTCATTTCCCAGTATTACTATGCATTGTTAGTGCCTGTAGTCTCGTCCACCGATGCCGACCCAATATCCTCGTAGTTGTTTAACTCTTCAGACTTCAGGAAGCGTGCAAGTGCTACGGGCAATTTAGTACAAACAACCACTCAGGCAAGAGAACCGTGTACGAACAATCTTTTACATAATAGACCATCGCAGGGCGCGCCTTTTGCCAGCGGCCTTGCCACTTTTCGTCGTCCAGCTTCTGCACAAAATCAACCTCGATAATCCCCGCTGTCCCGTCTCCGTGTGTATTATTCTTGAGGGTGAAGAGGAGGAAATCTTTTCGGTGAAGCTTCATGGTCGACTGCACATACAGCCTGTCTGGCTCGGAAAGCAAGGCCGTCGAAAGGGCTTCCCCGATGGCGGACCAGGTGGTGAACCGGGACGCTTCCGAGTGCGAGCACCCAATTCCATTCATGATTTGATCCTGCTTGCGCTCAGAGAGAGACACAATGATGTGTTCCCAGCTTGAGGCATCAGGCAGTAGGGCATCTGGGAATGACAGACGCACGCGTGGAGTAGGTGTAGGCGAGTCGGCGGGCTCCTGTTGTGACATGGTGGCTGTCTGGGCAAGAAGCAATACCAGAAGCAATGAGATTCGTTAGAAGATGTGGTCGGGGAGACGTGATGAGGCGGTGAGCTACGGTAGTAAATTAGAATCCTGCGTCTTGGCTGCCTAGCCAGACCAACATGCAACCACCAGGCCTGTATTTAATACAGGCAACAGGCCCGAACCAGGCTACGGATTTGCACCAGTCTGAGATGGTTCTGCATATTGCTAGGAACCAACTAGGAGTTGGTGCAATTCAACAAGGGAGCAATGGATGCTGCTACTCGCTTGAGAGCCATGAAACACCATGATGCATGGGAACGGCGCAGGGTTGTTACCTCAACAACGGCCATGTGCTAGCTGGTTGCGAGGCGTCGAATCGTCAAATTTGCAGCGAGAAAGGATGCGAGTAAACTAGCGCCACTCGTCGATGAGGAAGACTACCACGTTGGCATTGACCGCCGAGAATTAATCCAGGACCTTTTCCGTGCAATCGTGACAGGAATCCTTGCCAGCGTTGACTTGGTTGAAAGGGTTGGAGTTTGTAGGACTGCGCTTGCATTGTAACTCTGACAAAATTATTTTTCTTCTTGGGATGGGAGTTTCAAGTCTGCAAAGTATTTGGGTTTATATTCTTTGGACGGCATGGTATCAGGCACGGCATCTTTGGTTTTCGTCCGCGGTGCTAGATAGGGGCAAAAGGCGCGGCCGCTATTAATGCGCGACATCAGAATTCCATCACTAAACAAAAGATTAGATGGGAGGCAGACAAATGCCGATCGGGCATAAACATTGGGTCGAGGGGAATAACTCCAACTAGAATTTATACCATGTAGCATTAAGATGTCTACATAACTGTATTCTGGTCGACATTCCGTGACTGCACCTAAAAGGCACGTCAGAGAATTAGTGAGAATGATTTCTTCATGTTTAGCCATCTTTGAGAAAGTTCGGCTTCTGAACGTAAAGAATAAATGAGAACTCTTCGTTTGTTCAAACACTTGACCACTCATCTATTTCCGGCCGGAACCACCACGCCCTTGCGCATCGTTCCGGCCGTAGCCAGCGCGACCCTCAATGGGGCTCATCCTGTTGCAGTTGGCGTTTCCTGACATGGTATATTATCCAATCTCTGGGAGGGTTCACTCCGAAGCCAGTGGCCCAATTAGCAATGTAGATAACATGGTAGCGGGAGACCAACTTTATCAGAAGGGGTCTTGTGGGTAAGGAAATCCGATAGTGTTGTGAAAGATGAGGAATGAAAAATCCACCGGGAGGATTTATTGCCTCTAAATACTCATCGGTATTCTTGCATTGCGGAGCTTCCAGTCAGTTCCCGTGATGCATTAATTACAGCGACCATGTCCAAGTGACTGTATCATCGCAAGTCTGGCTTCTTCTTCATCTGCCAGAGCAACTGCACATCCAATAAGAACAAGATTACAGTAGTTGAATCGTCATGATGCATTAAATTTTGACGTAAATTTACACCAGCTACTTTTGCTGATTGGAAACACGTCTGGTCAAGTCTCGCCCTTCTGCCGTGGGCGTGGCTTTGTCTCGCCGTTTCGATGTGCCGACAATTCCCGCTAGCAAACTTAGGCTCGGAACAGGCGCCGAAACATCACCACAAAGCGGGTTTAGCTCAGTTGGGGTAAGTTGTCAAACTTGTAAAACTCCAGCACCACAAAAGTCTAACAATCTCTATAGAGAGCGTCAGACTGAAGATCTGAAGGTCATGTGTTCGATCCACATAAACCGCAAACCATTCTTTTTTGATCATCTTGATCCTTATTTTTTTGTGTTCGTCTGTGCTCTGTAGTTACCCTAGGGCTTGTGGAAGTGGCTTACCGAGTCTGACTCAAAATTGGTCACTTCTTTTTGGATTTGACTGATGAAGGAAAGAGCACAGTACGATTGCAAAAGGAAAATGCGCAATTTACTAGCCATACATTGTTGTCTCCCGACTTTGTCGTGACAATCTACAAATTTCCTGTTGTTAGGTTGGCGTGACGATATTCTCGTCTCTCTAATCGCAAAGTCGTGTTTATACAACAAGTATTACCATTCCAAGACACAATCGAAAATGTGTTAGTATGAGGAATGAAGTACAGCTCTTTACCTTTATATGATGCTGAATAGCGCAAAATTTCCCCAATCAATTTTGCATGCGTGATGCGAAGAGCTCAATCCGGAAACAGATCGACGATACCTCAAAACATCACGGAATGTTTGTGGATGAAAATTTAATTCACCGTGTGAGAGTTCATTGCCTCCAGGGTATATCAACTCACCGCTAGAAGTCAACCATTCCCATCAACTCGTGTTGATAGTGGGAGCAATAAGAAACCGGCCATTTCTGGTGTTCGGATCCGTGCAAGGATTTGCCTTCATCATTCATCTTGATAGATATTAGATGTCATAATAAATAGGCACAGATCCATCAAGAAGAGTTGCAGTGTGAGCGGCGACACATTCTTGCCTCTTATATGTTGGCGGCGGAACGATGCATGCAATCCAACATAGGTAGCAGGAACACCTCGGTACAGGTTGCGTTCTTCCTAAATCCAGGCACACAAACTTCCCGTGTCACATGAAAATCCAAAAGGCTCGTATTTCGGTTTAAGAGACGTCATTGTTGATGTCTGTGGCTCTGCTGTGGGGTAGCATCGATCGAGATAAGAGCATCATGCAAAGCAGAAGACTATTTATAGCTCAACGATGTATGTAAGGTACGCCGGCAAGGGCAAGCCTATGGATGCAAGAGATTTCTCCAATCCATCCCAAAGGAGCATCTTGGTCAAAGTGTGGATGGGGAATGATCCACACAGTTGGAACGCAATTCCCGACACTTGGGGGGTTCGATATTGGATTTCCCGCTGCAACGGTAAGCAGCGTGTGAAGCGAGGCTGCGGGGGCTGCGATGCGAGCAAATCACCTTCTAGTTTTCCCTATAGGCATATCAACTAGAGGATACGTCTTCAATAGAGGCTTAGGGCGCCCACAGGACGGTGGCAATGGTGGGACGGGCCACCGGGTGGTTCGGATCTTGCATGACTGGAGCAGACTGTGCCCATGACCTACCTGTTCAGGTGACGGATCCATGGCACAAGTGTGTCCTATCGGAACAGCAGAGAGAGTTGGACGAAGGCGAGAGTGGCAAGACATGTATGACTCCACATATCCAAACCAAGGCACGTTGTTCGCCCTTGTTGGGATGGATTTGCCCCCTCGAGCACGCATCCATGGCAGGATATAGGGTAGACATGCGGCTGAAAAGGAAGCCTCCCACGTGCCTAACGTGTTAATTGAATGGCGGGGCCCCACCCTCGAAAATTTGGCCAACCAGACCTCTGGGACCAAACATGGATGGCTGGCAGGTCGCGGCCTGTTAATTGACGGGCTGGGGGTAGGAGGGAGGTAGCCTATGGACCTGGCTCTGGTTGTGCCACAGGGTGCCACAGGCGACCTGTAGGGGACGTTATAGTGGGAGGAGCACCCGCGCGACCCCCCGCCGACCCCGGCCCCAGCTGGCTGATGTAAGGCTTCATGCACCCAAGGCAGCCGTAGGTCCTTCCGCCTCACTCGCTCCTGTCCTGCTGGCCACGATGGCATTCCCACCTCCGTTCTAACAAAGATTCGGCTGCCCGGGCTCTCGCGACTCCACCAACACCACCGCCCACCAGCTCCCGCTCCCTCATTTTGGCCTCGCTCCCGCACCCGCAGTCGTCTTCGCTTCTATCCATTCATTTGCATCTCTACCCTTTTATTTTTTAACGCCTGCCTCTGCGCGACATTGCCCGAAAGCGACACGACGGCACGCCACCCACCGCGAACCCCTCCATCCCTGACCCGTCGCCCGTTGACCCGCGAGCCCGACAACAGGCTTCGACTCGCATCTCCCGCACCCTGATCTCTGCCCCTCCCCTCCTCCCCCCTCGAGTGCCTCCCCCGCGAGTCTCTCGAGCCCCTCCCCCGCCCGCCATGCGTCTGTTCGGCAGCAAGAACAACAAGTTCAAGGTCGACCCCCCAAAGATTCGCATCGAAAAAGTCGTCGTTGATCGCCCCTCGCCCCAGCCGCCCAAGCCCAAGTCGAAGCCCGCCCTCACCACCTCTGCGTCACGCTCCTCCTCAACTCACCGTCCCTCCCCGAAGCCTCCCGTCCGCCAGAAGAGCCATTCGCCCTACCCCTCGTCGTCGGACGAGAAACGGGCTGAGCGTAAGCGCAAGGCTGGCAGCGCCTCCACGTCGCGTCCATCACCCGTGGCCGATCGCATCGAGTTCGACAAGGACAGCGATGCCGAAGACGATGGGTGGATGACGCTTGACACCAACAAGCGGCAGCGCAAGAGCACCGAGGAGGGCTTTGTTGATTCAAGCCGGAAGCTGAAGAGCACGAGGGCCTTTGAGGGACGTTTTGACAAGCTTCGATATATCCACGCCGTCGACGTATCATCTCTCGAGCTGAAGTGCGTACCCGTCATGGGCGCCCAAAAGGAGGACGTGGCTATTGAATTACAGTATCCCAGTCTACAGCGACGCGAGAAGTGAGTCTCTTCCCCGCTCCCAGAGCTCTTGTGTTACATAGTGCTAATATTGTCATACAGGTACGAGTTGGTATGGGGCAGGGACAAGATTGATGCCGTGGAGGCTAGCATAAAAGTAGTTCGCCACGTAGTCGAGACGTATCTCACTGACGACGAAGCTGAACCATTCACCAACCCCAATGGGGGTATTATCCGACGCTTGGAGAAGGCATCCAACCGCAACATTCAAGACCTTATGGGCTTCAAGTCGGCGTTACTCGAGTACAACGAGAAGCTCCTGAACCTGGTGGAAGATGGCATCATTGCCAAGAACCTCGATAACCTGCACGAACTCCCCCCTACCCTCGTGGCTTTTATTCTGGACCAGATATACGACCGGACCGTAGCCCCCAAGGTGGAACTGCTGTCCAAATACGAAAACGGAACCGATTATGTCTATGGCGAGCTCCTGCACCCCTTCATCACCAAGATCCTGGTGGAGCAGACCAAGATGAATTCCGGGCAGGTCTTTGTGGACCTGGGCTCAGGCGTGGGCAATGTTGTCCTGCAGGCGGCCCTGGAGATTGGATGCGAGAGCTGGGGCTGTGAGATGATGGAGAACGCGTGTAATCTGGCTGGCATGCAGCTGAAGGAGTTTGACGCGCGATGCATGCTATGGGGCATCAAGCCCGGAAGGGCGCAGCTCGAGCGTGGTGACTTTCGAAAGAACCAGGCCATCCACGACGCTCTTAAGCGGGCTGATGTGGTACTGGTCAACAACAAAGCCTTCACCTCGCAGCTCAACGACGACCTGGTCCGCATGTTCCTGGACCTAAAGCCAGGTTGCAAGATTGTGTCGCTCAAGTCGTTTGTCGCTGACATGAAGAGCAACAACCACAACATCAATGATGTGGGCAGCACAATCCTAGACGTCGAGGAGTGCACATATCCTGAGGGATATGTGAGCTGGACCAATGCTGGAGGGTCGTACTTTATTTCGACGAGAAAGTAGACTTATAGAGCTTCGTCAGCAATGAGGAATTTATTACTGGAATTAGGATAAGATTGGGTATTGGGAGAGGCATTCAGCGTTGGGGGAATCGGGTTGTTAGGCTTACAGGATACTCCATATAGCACTTCGTTTTTTGTCATGCATCCTGTCCTTTCGTCTTGTCTTGGTGAATCGTCGTGATGTGGCGGTGGGGTTTATTTCAACGTCCCTTTTCGAACATGGGCTCGTTGGCGAGGTTCATGGCGTCGGCTTCCTGGGCCATCCTCTTCATCCATCGGTCGATGAGTTCCTTGTTCTCCTTCTTGAACTTGTCCCTCTCCTTCTCCGCCATGGACAGCTGGAGGTTCATGGCGATCATTTCGTCTTGGACTTGCTGTTTTGTGTCGTTAGCCTCGATGCGTCAACCCGAGAGATGACGTGCGCGGGGCGGGTTCATCGCACCTCGATCAGTTTCCTCTTCTCGCGCAGCTCGTACTCGCGGTCCTTGACCCTGGTTGTGAGCGTCGTTCGGTCGGCGGTGAGGTCGCGGATGGACTTGGAGTCGGTCCTCGTCTTTGCGCGGAGCTTGGTGAGCTCCTCGTCGGCGGTGCGCAGTCGCGTCTCGGTGACGCCCTTGGAGCGTAGGGCTTCGGCGAAGTCCTGTTTCAGCTGTGCGACGCCGGGATCGTTGGACGAGGGCTCGGCCTGCTGCGGCGGCGGTGCCTTGCCGTTGCTGGCGACGAGGGATTCGAGGGAGGCCTTTTCAGCTTCTAGGGCGGAGATGCGATCGGCCATCTGCGAGCCTGTTGCGGCGAAAGAGAAGAAAGAGAGCGTCAGCGGGTCCGTTCCCCCCCCTTCAATGATTTTTCGGGGTCGGATGCGGTGTTGGCCATGAGAGCGTGCGTGTGCGTGTGTGTGTGTGTGTATGCGCTCGGAGATGGGAGGGGTATATTGTGGGGTGGGAGAGGGAGGCTGCTACTGACAGGCCTGGACGAGGTCCATGTTGACGGGATTGCTGAGCTCTGCATCCTTGATGGACGAGAGGTATTCGTCGCGCCAGTTGGGCATGGTGGCGGCAGCGGGTTTTTGTCTTGGCGGGTGGTGTTGTTGTCGGGGTAAAAGTAATCGAGAGGATGAATTTGTCTTGGTGATAAGCGTCCCATGTGCCGCTCATTCCTGCCCGTGGGATGATGCAACAACGCCCGTTCATTATTTTTGGCGGGGCCGCTTTGGCGCTGGGCGCCCTAGGCCACACTCTTTTTTTTTCTTTTTTGGGCGCCTAACAGGCCAGCAGGTGCCAGGTTGCCGCTGCCACTGCGAGACGGCTGGCAACCAGCGCAGGTCCGTTTTAGCCGAGGTATATCCCGCAGCCCACCCAGCCAGCTCCTTGTCTGCCTGGGGCGACGCGCGCAGTGACATCGTCGGACGGTGAAGTTAGCGTCCGCGAGGTGAAGCTCCCACCCCAACCTCTCGCCGCAGCAAGCTTGCCCTTTTATCCTCCCTTTTTGAGCAGCAAGCCGTCGCGAGTCTCATCCCAACAAATTAGAGCACAATGAGACTGAGATAGCGCCAAAAATATGGACATGCTTCACCCGAGAGCCGATTGGGAGAGTGTAGGGGACAAGTGGTTCCGCAAGACGCAGCTGTACACGGCCGTCTTCGACCAGGATCTGGACTTGGACAATTACATTGTGACCGGAGCTCCGTATGCGGGTGCCATAGGTGAGTTTTGGTTCATCACTTGTCCAACAGGGGCGTTCGTTGCTCTCTCGCTTTTGAGAACCCACTATGTTCCGTTGGCCACTCTCAGTGAGCGTCATAGCTAACCTGCTCCAGCTCTATGGCGCGACGACTCAAAGCTCCTGGCATACCAGCCGGGAAGGTCATCCAAGCCCGCCATTGATATATATAGTCTTGCAGGAAAGAAAATCCGCAGCATCCCTTGGGACAAGGGCCACATCAAGGGCCTGGGCTGGTCTGAAGATGAAACTCTTTTAGTCGTCACCGTTGACGGTATCGTCCGTTGCTACAACTTGGAAGGCGACTTTACCCAGTTTTCGCTAGGACATGGCGCCGACAACTACAGTGTTGAATCCTGCCGGTATGGGCTGTTGGGTTTACTATGTAATGCTTCCTGCTGACAGAATATAGCTTCTATGATCATGGCATGGTGGCGTTGCTGGGTAACAATGCACTTATTACCGTCTCATCGTATTCTGAACCTCGACCTAAGCCACTTGCCACTGTGCCCGAGGGTACAATCCACTCATGGGCCATCATCTCACCAAACTACACCCTGTCTAGGTCCGTCGAGGTTTTGCTCAGCATCGAACAGACCATCTATGTTGTCGATGCCACAGACTGCGAAGACCGGTTCCTGGACATTGGCCCCTTTAGCCATGTTAGCGTTTCTCCGGATGGGCGATATGTGAACCTTTACGCCAAAAATGGCAAGGCACATGTAATTTCTAGCGATTTCCAAGAGCGATTGTTTGAACACGACCCAGATTCCCAGACGCCTCCCCAGTATGTTGAGTGGTGTGGGAGTGATGCCCTTATTGCCTGGGAGGACGAGGTCCACATCATCGGACCTGGAGATGTTTCTTCATCATATATCTACGACAGCACCAGAGTTCATGTCATTTCTGGTATGTTGGTTATGAGGATTTGTTGATTCGTTACTGATCCACTTTTAGAACACGACGGTGCTCGATTAATTACCAACGACTTTTGCGAGTTCCTCGAGAGAGTCCCTCGGGAAACTAGTGAAGTATTTGGCCAGGCCACGGATTCATCGCCGGGTTCCATTCTCTTGGATGCGGTGAATCAGTTGGAAGTCCAGTCTCCCAAAGCTGACGACTACATTCAACTCATTAGACCAAACCTTACTGAGGCTGTGGATACCTGTGTTAATGCTGCGGGCCGTGAGTTTGATGTTCACTTGCAGAAGAAGCTGCTGAAGGCTGCGTCCTTTGGCAAGTCTGTCCTGGATATTTACAACAGTGATGAGTTTGTGGACATGTGCGAAACCCTTCGCGTCCTGAACGCAGTACGATTCTACGAAGTCGGTATTCCTTTGTCATTTGACCAATACCATCGATTGACACCGGAATCGCTTATCAAACGACTTTTGAACCGTCACGAATATCTCCTCGCGATCAAGATTGCAGGGTATCTGAAGTTACCCTCTGACCGAATCTATGTGCATTGGGCTTCCAGCAAAGTGCGAATGGGAGGTGAAGATGACGACACCATCTGTCGCCTGATCGTCGAGAGGCTGTCAGGAAAACCTGGTATTTCGTTCGAAGAGATTGCGCGTGCTGCTTATCAGGAGGGTCGAGCTCGCCTCGCTACTGAGCTCCTGAATCATGAGCCACGAGGCGGTAAACAGGTGCCGCTTCTCCTTAGCATGGAAGAGGACGAGCTTGCACTGGACAAGGCGATTGAGAGTGGGGACACCGACCTCATGCTGTCAGTGCTACTCAAGCTGAAGAAGAAGCTGCCCTTGGCCGCCTTCTTCCGCGTGATAAACGCACGCCCGACAGCTACGGCACTAGTTGAGTCATCGGCCATGGAGGATGGCGACAACACGCTACTCAAGGACCTCTACTATCAGGACGACCGCCGAGTCGACGGCGCCAACGTTTTTATCAGGGAATCTCTGCGGCAGCCCGATGCTCGGACGGCAGCGGATAAGCTAGCCCTAGCGGCCAAGCTGCTCGCCGATTCTCGGGAGAATACGTTTGAGATTCACGCACTGAAGGAGGCGACGACGCTTCTGCGGATGCAGGAGGCGTTTGACCGAGACTTGACGGACACGTTTACCGGGCTGAGCGTCAACGAGACCATGTTCAAGCTGATACGGCTGGGCTACCACGGGCGTGCCAAGAAGATTCAGAGCGAGTTCAAGGTGCCGGAGAACGTGGCATGGTGGATTCGGTAAGTGGCTTGCAGGAGACATGCGAGTGATGGATCATGGCTGGAGGGGGGGTTCCATCCCAGTACCAGGATGATGGCTAACATGAGCGGATTCGTTAGGCTGCGAGCGCTAGTAGCAAAGCGGGATTGGAACGAGATCGAGGAGATCGCGCGGGCAAAGAAGAGCCCCATTGGATGGCAGGTGAGTGGTTCCCGTGCAGAGTCAGGCCGGCCGGTGGGCGTATCACGAGGTTACTGACAAGGGTTCACAGCCGTTCTTCAACCTGACGCTCCAGGCAGGCAACCCGCGGCTGGCGGCCGTCTTCATACCAAAGTGCGTGGGATTGGAGACTGGTGAGACCATCACCATGTTTGAGCGGTGCGGCATGCGTGTCAAGGCGGCGCAGGAGGCGGTGAGACTTAAGAATGCTGAAGAGTGGGAGCGACTGCTGGAGGCAGCGGGCAGATCGACACAGGAGGGACGCGAGATTGAGAGATTGGGACACGCCGTGTTTAAGAAGTAGAATTGTGCCTGTGTGTGTGTCTTTTATTTTTACTTTTACCACGGGTCTTTTTTATTATTGATAATATCTAGACGAGGTTTACACATAGCAACCTTGTTTGATGTCGTTGATACCGCTACCTTGACCGTTTTGGCTGACACAAAAGCCGCTGAGCGCTTATGGATGGCTAAGCCTTAACTCTGTCATTTTTGGACAGGGCATCCTTACCAAGGTTCACGGGGAGTCATGAGCACCCCCTCCTCTCATGGAGCTAGCCAGAGGGAGGGGGGCCAAAAAAAGAGACGACGAATTAGGCTTCCTGGCCGTGGATGCTAGGCGGTGCCGGGGACCATGACATGAGGCTTTGAAGGGGCAGAGACAAAATACCCAATGTGGTGGCTCCCTCTGGCCTGCCCCCCCCCTTGTCTTGAATCAAGAGCTGGAATGCTGGAGGAGTAGCAGCATGCGTGTGCGCGAATGTCTCTCTTCCCTCAGCGCCGGGACCTCCGCGGCGTCAACGAGGTGAGCGGCCTTGGCCTGCTTTAGGGGAAAAGATGGGACCCAAGACAGCGGGTTTCACCATCGGCCATGCTCTCTATCTCGCCAACCTGCCGCATTCCAAATACTCGTCCTTTTCTGGGTATGCTTGGGGACGACCCAGAAAAGATCACAACTACATACAGCATGTACACATACAGGGGGAAGAGGGAGGGGGGAAGGAGAGCTTGGGTGATTGGGTAAGCTCTGCGGCGTTAAGGCGGAGTGGCAAGCTGTGCGAGTGGGAGAGAGCGCGGGATGGAATATTCACGTGCTTGGCTTTGGGCTGGTTCCTTTTTTTGCTGTGGAGAGATAGATCGGGGGATCCCGATGATGTAGACAAGGGGGGGTAGTGGTTTTTTGGGGGGACCCTGGACTCTGTCGCCCCTGCTGCACGGGCGAGGAGCGGTTCAAACGGTTTAAGGATTCAAGGTGCAGTAGTGTTGCGATGACCAAGGCAGATGATGTTCGCATGAGGCTCGAGGTTGGGTTGGGGGTGGTCGGTGAGTGGCATGACCAGGGGGAGGGGGAGGGGGAGAACTTGGGGCGGTTGGGGTGGGGAGGTGTGATGATATCATGGGTTTGGTTGTTATGGTGGTGGTTTGTCATGAGAGCGTGCAGTACGGTGCCCTATGGAGCGAGGTGAGTGAGTGCCATGGAGAAGAGCGGGCGAGTGAGAGAGGAGAGGGGCCGCGTTGCTACCCGCATGCGAAAACGGATCCAAAAAGTCACTTCATGGGTGCATGGCCAGCAAAGACCATGATGAAACGAAAAAAAGGGAAAATGCACAATTTGTAATTGCATGCTTTTTCTGCAGAATGCTGTCCTGGAACAATGGCTCGGAGATGGAGGGATGAAATGCCAATCTGCCCAAGAGTCAATTAGGGGCCCCTCTGTCCAGACGGCGGGCGAGCCAGCCCAGCACGAAAATTGGTTACTCGTTTGGGCAACAGCCCGGGCCGCCGCCGTAAGTTGCGAATCGCCCGTCATCCCGTTTTTTTTTCTGGGCCAGCCTAGTCTAGAACCCTGGAGTGACCGACCGGCCGACCCTCTCAGCTCTGAGGGGGGGTGGTCTAGAAGTCGGTCACTGAATGCTGCTACTCGCTTTAGCCTGGGGTTTCTGAGGCCTTTTTTTTTTTTTTTTTTTTTCACACATCATCCTCTTTAGCTTTATATAAAACAAACCAATGTATGAATTAATTTTTTTTTTTAATTATTCCCATTTTTTTCTCGCTTGCCGGCGGTGTGCACATGGACGTTTGAGCGAATTGATGATCATTTTTGCCCTGCTGCAGGCTTGGACTGTATTTTTTCGTTCACCAACTGTAAGAAGGGACCCCAACTGCAAAAAAAAATGGACCACTACACGGCTCACATGCAACGGCGACGCGCACGAAAACAAGTAGAAATCAAAATAAAATCAAAAAATAACAAGAACGCTTCTCCCGGCGCTGGAATGATAGGGCCCTGGGAACTTGCCGTCCCAGCCAAGGGAGCATGGCGTTCGGAGGGAATGCGCGTGCGTTTCACGGGGGGCTAGCGGATTGCGTAGCACCGGTAGGGTTGAGACAGACTCAAACCGTACATGGTATTATTCCAAGACGTGCGACTATCTATTTTTTCCCTTTTTTTTCGGTTCCCTTTTTCTTCTTGGCGGTGGATCGACTATTTCTGCTTCACACACATCTCTTGCTGCGTGGAATATCGGACCTTGCGTACGTAAACTTGGTGTGTGTCTGCTACCCGCCCAGACATGAATGTGCATGCAATGTGTGTATGAGTGACGACGACGCCCTGTCATCATAGGATCGGCGCAGCCCATTCTTTGGCAGCCATCATGATAACCGCAGCAGCACCGCGGCTTTGTCTGACAGGAACTTGGCGGCCGCCACCAGCCACCGATCACGTCTTTCCTGCTCTCGCTAAAGCGCACCTCACGTGTGGTGACAGCCCGCCGGCCTCGACAAGGCTGCGCGCGGATGGTCCCTGTAGGCGGGCAATTTGCCTGTACATGGTCCAGCTGTTTCACTCGCCGAGTCAGGTTGTGGGGTGGGAATGATGATGATGATGCGAAGAAGAAAAATCGCTTCCTCGACAAGCAGCTTCCTATAGGATCTTTTTTTTCTACTAGTAGCTTGTGTGTAACAAAGCATACGCACGCACGTACGGCATCGTCAACGGGTGGAACTTTGTCATCTTCAAAGATCCCCCGCATGTTCAACTTGGTGTAACACACAAAAGCGACCGCGCCCGGCAGCTGCATGCTGTCATCGGGGAAAGGCACGGCAGAAGTCGCACAGCGAAGGCGCATCGGGATTGGCGACCATGACGATGTCTTTCCAGGTTTTGGGCGCCCAAGCTGCGTCGTAGTCGCAGCCAGCAGGAAGGAAAACCTTGGACTGGGCTGCGCTTGTTGCGCGCTCTGGGCGAGGGCGTAGGCTGGCTGGGGGGGCCGCTACGTCGCCTGTGGGCCGCCAGAGAGACAGGGGGCCCCCATAGCGGCTAACAACTCCACTGTCATCCGGGAGATGGCTGCGGGCGACTTCCAATTCGATTGCGGCGTCGTATCCCGCCCCAGATCTCTCTCCGGTCAATCACCGACCGGTCCGGTGTAGCTTGTCGACTGTCGCGCGCGGCAGCTCCTCCTCCTGCTGCTGCTGCTGCTGCTGCTGCTGCTGCTGCAACCTGCGGGAACGCGGACAGGGACGGGGGCGGGGGGTATACGAATAATGCCGAGGTGTTTCGGCTCGATATGCTGACGGGAGACGTATCAAGACGAAGGAGAGACAGACAGGACGACGACGACGTCCCCCGCCCTTGGTTTGGACGCTGCAGAATCCGGATCGGGTGCGTGTCCATGGGCCACCCCTCAACTCGCCCGCTAACAGCACAGGCCATGGCTCTTTTTGTGCTCGCGTCGGAGGCGCCAAGACTCGCCCTTCCCAGCTTGAGGCAAACTCCACCGCAGCAGGCAGAGGGAGGGGTTGAGAAACCCTTGCGCCTGCTGCAGTCCGCTGAGGCGGGTATCCCGAATCATGCAATGCAGAGGGTGCAGCTGCAAGACTAGCTTAAAGAATAATGAAAAGAGGCCTTGGTGCAAGCACAATGGCCCACGATAATGACCATGGTCGAGAGAGGCCGACACAGCTTGGAGCTGACAGCGGCCCCTCTCTGGGTCCCCCCATCTGGGGCTGTCGCTGTTGCTGCTGCTGTCGTAGCGTAGGGCGGCCAGAGCTAGAGCCCAAGGTGAGCGCTGTCCACGGGAGAGCCCACCGCACACGGACGCGGCAGAAATGAGCACAATGCGCTGAGCCTTGCCCGCGGTGCACTGCACTGCGCTGCGCTGCACTGTACTTGTCTAACTGTACGAGGCACCTCGGCGCCGTGCGTGCGTTGGTGGGTGTGTGGAGATGAGTGAATCGGCAGATGGAGGATGACCCTGGCGAGAGCAAGTGAGCGTTTGGGTATATGCCATCATCACATCATGGCCCATCCCCATGGCCCAGCCCAGCACAGTAGCCTCGTTCAACATGGGACAAGGGCCGAAACCTCGTCCTCTCATGACGAAGCCCCTCCCGTCGAGCAGCAGCAAACATGAGGGGATGGGGGGGAGGGGAAGGGAAAGAAAGTGGCGGGGAACTATCATGTGAGCTCGTAGGTCGAGTTTCAAAAAGGTGCACGCAACAAGATAGACGAACGGGAGAAGCTGACCCTCCCCTGCCCTCAACTATTGGTCCCGCAGAGCCGTCCAACTAAGGTTTTTTCTTTTTTGGAGATGCCGCTCGTTCTGGTCCCCATGCAATTCCTCCCGGGACTGGCGCTCACTGGCGCTTCCGCGCCGCTCATCTCGACTCGATTTGCATCCCATGGAAGCGGATCTGGACCTCTGGGACCCCAGTGGGCGTGGGGACCTGCGCATGGTCGAGCTTGCTATCCACTGTCATGTTTATGTACTGTGTGTACCTACGTCGTCGCCATGCCCACCCCCGGCAGCAGGCAGGGCCTGGGTGCCGGGGGATATCGTGTCCGTCCAGGCGGTTGCGATGGCGCTGAGGCCGAAAGCTTGACTTTGTGGATGTGCGCTCTAGACTCGACCATTGTCAGCAAAATCGGAGAGAAGAGGAGGGAGGGGCCTCTTTGGGTGAGTGAGACCGGGGTGTGTTTACGTCGACAGTGTCGTGTCGTTTCAATCATGCTCTTCTTTATCTTGGGTCAAAGGGCTTCCAGAATCTTTGTGTCACTGCCAGGTGGCCCGTTGTTTGTCCATGCGTGCGTGCGTGCGTGCATGGTAGAGGGGTGTGTATTTTTGGTGGTTCTGACGTACTATCTAAGGTCCAGCATTATCATCATCATCCCATCATTGTCCATGTTGACATTTTTTTGCCCATGTCAACCAATGTCGGACCTCCACTCTGTTAGCTGCTTGGTTATTTGCCTCTCTCTCAGCTTGCCAATGGGAAATCCCTGCAGACGGCCGTGTGTCCCGTTTCCCTGCCGCGGAACAAAAGGGAAAGGAAAAAAAAACATCTCCAGTTTTCTGACATCTGCATTCATGATTTCATAGGTGTCAATCTGCGTAGAAATGACCACTGAGTGCTCTGTGCCAGCTCTAGCTGCACTGTGCCGTGCGCTGGTGTGTCCCGTCAAGCTGCTGGCCGGGCTGCCCACTGCCTCTTGCTCCCCTCCCCAGCAATAGCAGCAAGCAGCAAGCAGCAGCAAGCAGGGGGTCCCACGCCCACCACCCAACAGCACCAACCAAGCAAAGCCCGCCTAAACAATAACCCACCAGGCCGGCGCCGCCTTTCGGTGGTCACCTTGGCCTGGTTCTAGGTCCAACGAACGCTACTGTACCTAGGGCACCTGAGGGGAGTGAGTGAGTGTGTGAGGCGTGAGCGACAAGGTACTTGTACCAGACGTGCACACACGCCCCCATGCCATTCATATCCATGCCATGCCATCCCATTCCCGATCTCTAAAAACAATCTTGCCGCCACCACAAAGCTGCTCCCATTTTTTCCTTTCCCTTTTACACCCGACTATACGACCAGTTGCTTTTCCTTTCTTTTTATTCCCACAGGAACTGCTTCATCGTCTAGGTTCTTGCTTGGGCCCAATCGTCCCCCTCCTCTGCCTCACAACCCGGAACTCCGAATCGGAAGCACTGATCTGCCACCACCCCCAGCTTGCCTGCACGTGTAAGGTGAGGTCGATCTTGGACGAACCACCTGCAAGGAGAGACACCAGCGCTACATAACTTGTTTTTCCTTTTCTTTGCGATCGGAGGAAAAGCAAGCAGCAAGACAAGGGAACCATAACCTCTGCGAAAGCGAAAGCGACAAAAAAAAAACAGCAACGACAGCTGTTTTTTTTTTTAACCAGTTGGTCCTGTCCTAAGCTCCGAGCTTACACTGCATCGGTCGTCTCTTGCTTCCATCCGCGTTCCACATCTGTCCAGCTGCTGTCTCAGTTGCCTCATCGCCGTCTTCGGCTGGCGCGCGCATCAAATCGACCCCATCGCCAAGAAGGACGACGAAGGAGAAGCAACACCTGCCGCGCAATTGCTCGCGATTTTTGCCCTGAGCGCAGCTTCTCGGCTGGGATAGCATAAGTAAAAAAGAAAAAAGCACCGGGGAAACACTGCCAGCATTGATCTGGTCCCTGTTTTTCTTCATCGCTCCCCTCCACCCTCAGCATTAGGCATTAGCATTAGCATCCGCATCAGCTACGCCCTCGCGTGCCGTTATTCACCATTTATCCCTCCACCGCCGCCGTCCCTGGTCTCATCCAGGCGCCAACCCCCCTAATGTTTACGCAACCGGTTTCATCGCCGCTCTCTGGGCCGCCGGCAACCGCCTCGCCAGCGACTTCTCGCCCGAGCCGGCTCCGCGGTCTCAGTTACCTGCGCAACTACACGCAGAACCACCTCCTCTCGCGCGACGGGCACCACAGCGGCGGCAGCGCCAACGCCAGCGGGAGCACGTCCCCTAACCGACAGCAGGCCGCCAACCTCACGCGATCCCTCAGCCATTCGCCAACCACAACGGGCCCGCCACCACCACAAGCCGCCCAAATCAACCACTTGACCCTCGTCAGTTCCACGCCCGATCCCGTGAGGATTTCGTCGGCCGTCACCACCACAAACGCGACGTCGCCTGTTGCTTCGCCTGTCCCCGCACCACTTGCATCAGCGCTCGCCACCGTTTCAACCCCCGACCAGCAGCAATCACAGCCTGCTGCTGCTGCTGCTGCTGCTGCTGCTCCATCTGCATCCGCCGCTACTGACGGCCAGACGCAAAACCTAAACCCCACCACAACCACCGCCGGTGCGCAAGATCCCTCAACCTCAGCAGAGCCCACGACGGCCACCGCCGCAGACGACCAGCCCACCATGACGCGAGCCAGATCCTCAACCACCGGCGAAGCTGGTACTGCCACTCCCGACACCATGCCCTCAATTCGCTTTTCCGCCTACTACGACCCGCGATCAACCCGCCCGTCGCTCACCTTCCCTCCAATCTCCAGGACCCTGCCCACAGGCTCAGAAAAAATCCATGTTGGTCGCTACTCGGAGCGCGACACCAACTCCGTCGCCAACCAACCCGGCAACCAGCCCTCTGCCGCCCCCGTCGGCTTCAAGAGCAAGGTCGTCAGTCGCCGTCACTGTGAATTTTGGTACGAGGATGGCAAGTGGTACATCAAGGACGTCAAGAGCTCGTCGGGCACTTTTCTCAACCACATCCGCCTGAGCCCGCCCTCCCAGGAGAGCAAGGCTTTCCCCGTCAACGATGGCGACATTGTCCAGCTCGGCATCGACTTCAAGGGCGGCGAAGAGATGATTTTCCGCTGCGTTAAGATGCGCTTGGAACTCAATAGAGGATGGCAAAACAAGCTCAACACCTTCAAGTACGTATTTTCTCCCCCTATCTCATCGCCTGATGGCCAGATTTCCCACGATACCAGAGCTGACTCTTTTTTCCTCAACAGCATGGCCGCCCACAAGCGCTTGCAGACCATGGCTGCCAGCGGTTCTGCCAGCGTCAGCTCTCAGGATTGCTCGATATGCCTTAGCTCCATTGCCGTAAGTCTTTGACCTCAGCATTACCAGTCATACTCGGCTGAATTCTATTTTAATCTTTGCTGACATGTCCATAGCCATGCCAATCCTTGTTTGTGGCACCCTGCTCGCACACCTGGCATTTCAAGTGTGTGAGATCGCTCCTCATGTCACCGCAGTACCCCATCTTCATCTGCCCCAACTGCCGCGCCGGCGCCGATCTCGAAGCAGACGTAGACGAACTCGCCGAAGAGTGGCAACAACTGAAGGATGAGGAAAGAGCCGAGGCGGAGGCTGCGGATTCCGGCGCTGAATCTGCGGCCCCAGCCGAGACTGAGGTGGCTTCTGCAGTACCTGCCACAGCAGCCGAAGTCATCACACCCGATCACGATCAATCGGACGCACACGATGCCGATCCCATGGACGTGACGGTTAGCATTACACCGGAGAGCCCTAAGCCAGCCAACGTATCGCACAGTGCTGTTGCGCCTCTCCCGATTAACAACGCCGCTTCCGGCGCTGGACGACAGATTCGAGATAGCCGAACACCATCGCCACCAGGCCTCAACGGCACAGAGGGGCCCATCACGCCAAGGAACAACGCCGGCCCTTGGGTCTTTGACGGCAGTGCCGGGCGCGGCGGCGATGCTTCGGTGGCCGAGATGCGAAGTCTCGATGCCGCCGCGGATATGGATATGAACGGAACCCTCCCCAGCGACGACTCGAGCTCTCGATAGGTTTGGGATGCCAGAGGCTGTTGAGAATGTTTTGCACCCATTTTTTGCATAGACCAGTCCACACCGACGTTGGCATAAGTGATTCCTGACTCGACGGCGCACGCGGGCGGATCTATTCTTTTCTGACACTCATGGCGACGGCGCCCCTTGATTTTACACACTTTTTGCCACGGGGGTCACTACACACAAATCATGCAAAGCACAGGCGTTGGGGGAGTTTTTGTGTCGTCTCATTACATCATTACGTTTTAATCCCTTGCCCTCGCTCTCTCGTATGGGGGAGGGCTTGGTACGGAGACTGGAGAATTTGCTTTGGAAGGCGGACGGCTCTTTTTTGACCTTTTTTTCTTCTTTTATATATATACATCTATTGTTAGGCAGGGGAAGAGGAAAGATGGCTTGGCGGTATAGCGATCTTGTAGGAACCGGCAGACCGGCCCGGATTATTTCGTTTGGGTTTGTGATCGAATGGTAGATGGGATGACTGGCATATCATATCGCGGCTGCTATTTTTCCGTTGCTGCTCGTGGAACTTGGGAGGCTGATAATGAGCTGGATTACGCAAACAAATATCACTGATTCCACCCTGAGCATTGTGTCCTGCTCTCAGTTCCCGTGATACTACAGTAAATGCGAACCATATTCGCGATATTAAGGCTCTTTTCAGATAAAAACAGTACATCATGGCTTGGGGCTCAGCTTCCGAAGTTCGTGCCTGATAAATCTGCCTTGCAGTTACTCTCGGCGTTCAAAAAGACATCGCCCACTTTACACTCCAATTTGCGTGGTACGCGGGCGGTTTTTATCAGCCCCCAAGGCTCCCTCTCGCAGATTGCTTCGGCTGCCTTGCAGCATCGCCACCACCCCGAAGCCAGTGAGCTGCAAAGGAACGGCAATACCAGGCTGAGGCTTGCAGTAGTGCGACATCAGGCTGACAGGCTTGGGCCTCACAGTAAATGACGCCTTTTCGGCCAGACAACCCCTCATTTAGAACATCGCCCATTAACCTCACACCAACAATCAAAACCATTCATCCAAATCCTGAAGTTTATGAGATGGCCGAAGTAGTGGGCCTGGTGGCCGCCGGTGGCCAGTTCATCGAACAGAGCATCAAAATTGCCAAGCTCTTAAAAGACATACGCGACAAGACCGAGGATGCGCCAGCTGAGATCAAGGCTTGGAGAGAGGAAATCGGAGGCCTCGAGGCGCTTGTCAAGGGCATCGAAAGCACGCCGGCTCTTCGACAACGACAAAGCTTGAAACCCATCGTTAACCAGTGCAAAGACGCTGGCGCTGAGTTGATAGTTGTATTTGATAAGATCGACTTTGCCGAAACAGACGCTGTCAGGAAGAGGACTTGGAAAGCCATCGGAGGCCTGGCGAGAGAGGCTGACATTACAAAGCTTTTCGGAAAGATTGAGAGATTAAAGTCTGCCTTGAACACAGAGATTGCTCTAGCAACCCTGTAAGTAACGCCTGCTTAGAAGTTGTCGTTGGCATAGCTAAAAAAGAACTCAGTAATCAGGGTGAAGCCACGCTGAAAGAAGTTAAACAGTTCTTTCAAACCGGCTCAGAAGAGGATAAATGTCTCAAGTGCTTGTTTGTGACTGATCCGGTGAGCGACAGAGAAGCAATAGTTACAGCCAAAGGCCATCGTACACCGGATACATGTGAATGGATTGTTAAGACTAAAGAACACCAATCATGGGAAATATCTCAATCAGGCCTCTTGTGGATATCCGGCCCTCCAGGTAAAGGAAAAACTTACATCTCCATCTTTCTCAACCAACTACTTGAGACCTCCAAGCCTGATGCCACTGTTATCTCATTCTTCTGCAATAACCAAGAGCCGACGAGGAACACTGCTGTCAACATTTTGCGCGGGTTCATGACCCAATTATGCACACGCCATGAGCATCTGATATCCTGCATCATGCCTACTTGGAGGGTACAAGGTGACAACCTTTTCAAGGACAGTTCATTCGAGACGTTATGGCGCATCTTTGCGTCTATGCTAGAAACGTTGAAGGACAGCGACATAATTTGTATCCTGGACGCTCTCGACGAATGCACCGAACCTTCAATGTCATCACTAGTTTTCAAACTCAAGACACTCTTCAACTCCAATGAACCAGGGCCCACTTTCCAGAACTTGAAACTCATTCTGTTAAGCAGAGAGCAGCCACGGAGCCTCGCCGAGGCCTTGTCAAGTTTCCCCCATATCAGAATAGGGGCGGGCAAACAAGATGTGGACCTCTACATTGCCGACAAGGTGGCTGAACTGACCAAGGAAAAGGGCATCGAGCAAACAAAGCTAGGCCATCATATCGAGAAGGTATTTCAAGAACGATCAGAAGGCACCTTCTTGTGGGTTGGCTTGATGGCGGAAGAGCTCAAAGGGAAATCAGTTGACGAGATTGAGGCCACCTTGGACAAGCTTCCTCATGGCCTCGAAGCCGTGTATGAGAGAATCTTGTCGCAAATAAACACAAATAAAAAACAACACATTGTGGAAATGCTCACTTGGATAACACTGGCCAAATACCCTCTCAGGGTGAAAGATATCTGCGAGGCCATTCATATCAAGCCTACAAATACGCTCAGTCGCGAAAAAGTTTGCCTGGAGTATATTCGATCTTGTCAGAGCTTACTTGAACTCTTTGGCTCAAAAGCGCCTGAATATGAAGAAAGGCTTCAAGTCTCGTTGGTCCACCAAAGCGTCAAAGACTTTCTTCTCAGTCTACCAACCGACGTGAATCGTGGAAAGTTCTTTATCAACCAGAGGCAAGGCCACCAAGTGATATCCGCCAGATTGACACAGCACTTGTCGGCCATGAGCATTGGTAAATCAGCCGACAGGTTTTATATGACAAATGATCCACTTGATCATTACGCAGTATATGAGTGGAATTACCACATGCGCGAAATCGGTGACGAGTTTATGGCAGTGGTTAAGAAAAACAACGACTTCTTTGGTAAAAGTTCTATTGTCCGGGATTTCTGGTGGAACATCTGCACCTATTTCAGTTATCCATTCCAGGGTGTGCCCTTACTCCATGTCGCTTGTCATGCTGGTTTGCTAGAACTGACAAAATGGATCCTTCTCAAACGAAATACCTGGCTTGGATTATCCCGGGAAAGAGAGGTCAACCGAGTGTGGAGCAAGTTCAGGAAGACAGCTTTACATTTAGCAGTGGAGAAGAACCACGCCGCCATTGTTCGCTTATTGTTAACGCACAGAGCTGATGCTTCCATTGAAGATTACTTTGGGGAATCGCCTCTTTATATTGCCTTAGGTGCTGAAACGTTGGACATATTTCACCATCTTCTAGCGTCAGCGCACGGTAGCAAAGTAGCCAAGAGAGAATCAAGATGTCCAAGTCGGAAGAGGTCCCTAATTCATCTGGCAGCGAGTCGTGGTCAAGAATCAATATGTTGCAATCTGGTCGAAAGCTACAATTACGATATCAATGCCCAGGACGCTCGGGGCAACACTCCCCTGCATGAGGCGGTCGCGGCGGGCCATATTACCTTGGCCATTACTCTTATGGATCGTTTTGATGCAAAGATAACATCAGGACAAAGATTACTTTGGGACATTTCCGATTTTAGTCGGATGGGTTCGCGTATTGAGAATCGTCTAGAATTTGCCATTCGCAATCTTGGGCTTGATATTAACATGACCGATGACAACGGCAACACGCTTCTTCATGGGGCGAACTCCTGGGATAATCTTCTACTATTGGTCGCTCTTGGTGCTGACTTGAAGTTGCGGAACCTCCACGGCGAGACGGTTATGCACTGTCTACCAGACCATGATTTTAGCCTTCCTGAGCTTCTTTTCATCCTAAATCAGTGCTCAGCAGACATTAATGTTCGGGACAATCGGGGTCGAACACCACTACATGCCTACATGTACAAAATTCCATCGGAATATTTTTTTTTGAAGGAAATTTACGAAAAAGCAAAAAGCAATGTATCAAAGCTGTTGGATTTAGGAGCAGACCGTTCTCTAAGAGACATGAGTGGCAATACAGCGTCCTCGGCACTCGCAAAAGATCTCAAGAAAGAATTAAAGCTCATTGCGGAGGATAAATATATGGATACATATGATAAGGAATCGAGATCCAGGGGCATAGGGGAGCTCGGCGCAGGAATCATGGATATACTCGAAAACTACGAAACTGTTCCGATGGATCCTGCGGCAACCCCTCCAAGTATTTCTCAACTTTCCGAGTGGGCGGCCGAGGACCGAGCAAAATGATTATTGAGTCAGGCGACTAATTTATTCCATGCGCCTACATGCCGTAACGGGTCATTCCTTGTGCTTTCCGTGCTGTAGCGATTTGGTTGAGTAAATAAGCCTCTCTATTTGAGAACCAAGAATTGGAATAACCGCGAATAGTTGTCGCCTTTGTAATCAACCATCCACCCATCAACACTCGATCTCAGCTTCTAAAAACTGATTCTGCTACGGCAAACACACCAGATTACTTCCCGAGTTCAGGGCCCGAGCCCCCGAGCATAACTCGTTTCATAAAAACTACGCCCAGGACAGCACAGCATGATTTATAAGGAACCAGATAATCCCAGATTGTATCATTACAAATACAATGCAAGCGTCGCCTTAAAATCGCCATGATAAATCCTTCTACAGTTACGCCGAAGACCGAGACGGGATGTCAACTGTCCGGTCCAGTGGGGCCGTACAACTGCCTAAAAGGGTAGGAGTATGTCTTGGCGGCCGGAGGGGAAAGCACCTCGATTGACGAAGGATGTACACAGCTGGAGGATAAAAGGACGTCTAAAGTCTGAAGAGATGCGAAATAAAATATCCAAATCAAACAGCACGATTCGAAGACCTCATCTCTACTTTCTTCATTCACCAATAACCCCATCTTCCCAGCTTAATCTCCAAGTCAACCAGCTTCATCATGGCCGCCGCACAGTCTCCCATCAACCTGATTCTAGGAACTGGCAATGCAAGTATTTCCAGCAATCTTTCTTCAGCAGAGAGTGTATTCAGTTTTCACAAACGTCTAACTTTCAGGCTTACAGATTGGGGACATGTCGATTGACACCATGGCCCGCTTCGACGCCCCCGACGATGTCAAAGACTTTTTCAACGCCTTTGCCAAGCGGGGCCATTATCAAATCGACACCGCACGCATTTACTCTCCCCATGCGCCCGGCAGTTCCGAGCCCAGAGTCGGGGCTGCTGCAGACGGCAGGTTTGTCATTGACACAAAGGTCGAGTCGCGTGAGCCAGGCAGCCACACCAAGGAGAAGGTCCTGAAAGAAATCGACACCTCGCTCGAGGCGTTGAACATTAAGCAGATCAACATCGAGTACTTGCACATGCCAGACCGCGTCACCAAGTTCGAGGAGGCCTGCGAGGCCATGGACCAGGCGCACAGGGAGGGCAAGATCAAGCACTGGGGCATCTCCAATTACACGGCCGAGGAAGTCCAAAGGTTTGTCGACATTTGCGAAGAGCGCGGGTTTGTCAAGCCCAGTGTCTACCAGGGCCAATACAACCCCATTGTTCGAGGTGGCGAGAAGGAGCTTTTCCCCATCCTGCGCAAGTACGGCATTGCTTTTTATGCATACAGCCCTGCCGGGGCTGGCTTCTTTGCTGGCAACCACAAAAATGTGCAGGCGGGTGGGCGATTCGACCAATCTGTAAGCACAATTCTTTTGCAATTCTTCCCGAGCTGTAATTCTTACAACTAACCACACTGAAGCATTTTCTTGGCGGGTTGTATTCGACCTTCTACTTGAAGCCGTCCATCATGGAAGCCACGGACAAGGCGCTCGCGGTGGCGGCAGAGCACGGCATCGGCGGACACGCGGCGGCGCTTCGGTGGACGGCACACCACAGCCAGCTGAGCAAAGAGCACGGAGACTCTGTTATCCTGGGGGCGTCGAGCGTGGGTCAGCTCGAGTCCAACATTGACATGGTCGAGGACGGCCCGCTGCCCGATGATGTCGTGGCGGCCCTGGAAGCCGTCTACGCGGAAACCGGCGACGAGATTTCCTACCACATGTAATTCGCACGAGGCTAGAGAGGGCTGCTAGGCCGCATATAGAAGGAGTACTCCTTGGCAGTGGTGATTAGTTTGTTTCTGCTGAACCTATGGCATTTGCATCTCGGCGCCATCGCCCCGCTGACAAATGGCGAGCCCGCCTCTTCCCCAGTCCTGTGACTTTACCGCGACACGACATAAATTTAGATGGCTGCGCATGGGCTGGGTTCACTAACAAGAAAGCCAAACCATCAATAGAGCCTCTCCTTTTTTCTAGCCATCGCCCCTCGCAGTTCTTTTGTTGAGAAAAAGAAATGGAATTCATCACCATTGCACATCCCGCTGAAGGCACCTCGGCCAAATTGAAGCGACAGGCGTACGCTCACGCGGCGCGGGTGACGCATGCGCGGGCCAGAAAGCGGCAAGTGGCCAACTATCTCCGCCAAAAAAGAAGCGACGTCGGCGAGAAAATCCCCGAAGGAGATGCATCTGATCGTCCGTCCCAATGCCAAACTCAGATGGCCATGCACCGGCCGCAGACCTTGATTCATCAGGGCGCTAAGACGCCATTGCCCCCGGTTCTCTCTGGTGCCTTTGAACACGAGCCCTTTGCAAGCTTCTTGAGGTCACTAACACCCAGAGAGCATTTCATGTTTAATCACTGTGAGTTTGTCTCTTTTGTATTTGACCATTCCACCGTAATGTGATAAAAAATGGTCTTTCATCGTTGTAGTTGTGGGTGGACTGTAAGCTAATGACATCAAGACGCCGAAGTCGTCTTTCCCTATTTAAAGGAGCACTGCCCGGTCATGCAGAATCTCGGGGAAATCCAAATGTACATGAGAAATAATTGGATCATCTCTTCCTCAAACGACGTAGACTTCCTAAGGGGCTTCCTGCTCGCAGCATGCCGCCACTTGTCCATGGTCCGCCTCGAGGAAGAGTATGCCCAGCTTGCCATCCAGTATAAGCTGGACCATATCCAAATTCTTCGCGAGGCCATTGGAAACGACGACCCGGTATTGGGCCGCATCGCAGTGACGAGAGCCTTGGTTCTAGCCTTTGATGAGGTAAGGCCAACATCCATCTTCGTCCCTTTTGCCTTTTACATCCCAGTCCATAAATGGCAATTGCATTAACGCAACCTAGATTATGCTAGGTGATCTCCCCATGGCAGCAAGGCACGTGTATGGGGCTCTCAACGTCGTCCGAAAAGCGGGCGGGCCCCAAGCTCTCGGGCTTACCACCTTCATCACATATATTCTGGACAGCTGCATCCGTGGAAAGCGCCTTCTAGACTGGGTGCCGATACTTCGCTGTAGCGAAAATTTTATGAAGCCAGAGCCGTTCTACTTGGATTCGACCTCGACATTGCTCATTGGGCCATCCGACGGACCAGATTCAACAAACATCGATACATTGGAACCATCTGGGTAGAGCGTTGTTGCATACTAATTATCTCGTAATTCTTTGGTTAGAATTTTGTATCTTATTTTAATACACATTCCTGGAGATCATCGGAATACACGTGCCAACCCTACCAGAAGCTCGTGTGCCTACAATTGCGAATGAAGAACGTGTAGTGAGAGAAGACTCGTTCAAAATTTACATTGTTCCCCTTCCATGACCAATCCAATTTATTACCACACCTTCGATTTTGTACATTTTTGTCAGTTGACACAACAGATGTCGCTGTATGCTACCCTCAGCTCTTCCGCCAAATTTACCCTAGAGCTACGCAATGTGCTTGTGCGGGAAGCGAGACCCGAGCTGTCCTCATCAAAGAAAAAAAAAAAGTCAAGTACAGCACTTGTGTTCATACATGTGTACCTGATTTTTTCCTCTCATTTATTTGTCCTTCAAGGGCTAACCAGCACTTGTTCTGCGAATTGTTTCTTCATGATCCTGTGCTTCTTTAGTTCTGGCGTCTTGATTGGCCCACTCATTCCTACCCCAAGATCGCCGCAATGGAAAGTCACACTCCCCCCTCGTGAGTTCAAAAAGATGACGATTATCCATTTTATTTTTTGCATGTGGGCGATGGATGAATCCCACCCCCGCCAACTCGACAGTCCCCAGCGCTTGGCTACTCTTGCGAAACGTGAACTCAACGACGTTCATGTTGGATACATCGACAGTCGTGCCGCCAAATTTCACGGTGATATCGGCAGTCTGACTATCCAGACAGCGGAAAACGAGCTGTTTTAAAGCAGTGGGGCATGAAATGTGATGAGATTCCAGATTTGTCACCAAAGACACATCTAGCGTTATTTTTTCCAGCTTGCAAAACCGCTCGAGTGTGGAATCGATGCCTCGAAAAGGACATTGGTGTATGCTCAAGGATTTCAGTGTCTGTCTTCGCACAAGTAGTTGACTAACCACATCAGCGGCGTCTAGCATGGATTCTGCGTCGGTGCGGTCGAAAAAGACAAAACTCTCAAGCTGTGGCATTGCCTTGACCAGTTTGCCAATCTCGGGAACAGTGGTTGCTTGGGGGTTGGCTTCATGGATGATGCATAGTTCCCGGACATTGAGAACAGCTCCAGAAATGCAATCATCAAACGAGTCGTAGTTTGACAGTGTAACCCTCGAGAGTCTCGGTTTGCTCAGCAAAAAGCTTGAAATCATTTTCGAGTCGAGTGTACCGCCCTTCTCATCGTGGTGAATGCTGAGGTCTCTCAAGTTTGACAAGTTGGTGGCGAAATCAGGAATCCAGTCACGGACGTGGTTGAGCTCTAGCTCCTCCAGTCTGGTGGCTTTTTCCAGCAACCTCGAAACCTGGAACTTGTAGTGGTTTGGTAGAAATCCAACTTCTATAGTGCCAAAGAAGTTGAAGTGGTTGTAGATCAAGCCGTCGTTATCGAGGTTGAACAGTGACAGGCTCTTGACGTGCGGTGACAAATAAGGCTTGCTCCAAATGGTTTCGAGAAGTGTCGCGACGCCCTTTAAGGAGTCCAAGATGTCGTTGCACCGACCTGCGCAAAAGAAGTGACAGAGTATTGGCTGCGCGATCTCTTTCATCGACTTCGAGGTGAGACAGAGGTTTCTGAGAGGCCTTGACCCGATCAACGGGGGCACACGAGCGCGAGGTAGTTCGATCCAGCCAATGGTACAGTGATCGCAGAGAAACTCGCATATATGGCGTTTGATTTCTGGGGGCAGCGCCGAGAGTTGGTCCTCAGGGAGCGAAGTCATGCTTAGTTATCTCATATTTGAATCAATGGAGTGTGGCACAAGAGTGTTGTTGGTGAGGGCGAAGAAGAAGATAAAAATGAGCAAACAAATGGTGACAGCTGCCAGGGGTTGACACTGACTGGCTGCCGTCTGATTTATGTCACAAAACTGGAGCAGTGCATAAGAACACGCCAAAAGACAAATAAAAAAAATCATGCGAAACCATTATACGCATAATTGTTGTAGGCCAGTTCTGTTGTTCAAACCGGCACCAAAGTGAGGAAATAGAAGGTTCGACTACCCTATCCCCTTGAGTGCGACAAGATTACAGACGCGTACCTCCTCCACTTTCACGAGAGCAAAGAATACAATTTAATAGCTTAAATGAGAAAGAAATATAAATAATATTCTTGTTATCTAATTCCATTAGGGCATATCATATTCTGGACCTGTGGGTTTGTAGCTAGCATTCAACTTTTTCGTACCTCGATGCAGTTTTACGACACTGAAGTTCTGGACATTTTTCGAGTCTTGTGACTCATTGCCTCATTGGGATATCTTCTAAATAACATGACAGAATGGTCGTTTCTGTCTTCTAAACGACTCATTTGAAACCTCAGGAGAGTACATGCCAAAACGAATATTATTATCTCCAAGGCCATCATTGGCCAGTCAACTCTCAAGGTCGTCCCCATTTTCCTAGTGGAGAGGCATTATGTCATCATGGCCATTGACCGTTGGAAAACCCCGGCACCGAGATGATCCGGCGTATCGCCGAACCGATAGCGCAGGGTGCTTGATCCGGGGTGGCCAATTTTCGACGGATCCCGGTCGCAAACTTGGTGCATCGAAAAGGCTTTGCATTGCATCTTGTCGCATTGCTGCCCGGCCAATTCTCTACTAATTCAGCAATGTTGCGACAACTCAGTGCACGAGTGCCCTCGCGGGTGCGGGCTCCCAGCTCGCGCCTCCTGGGCAAGGCTGCCAGCTTTTCGCTGTCGTCCCGGAGGTCCATGGCCCAGGTAAGCCCTCTTTCGATGCAGAGGGGCACCAGCAGGTGGGTGCTAACGATCGAGAACAGGTCAACACCGAGAAGCTCGACAATGTCACGACGCTCCCCAACGGTCTCCGCGTCGCCTCGGACGCTCTCCCCGGATCCTTTGCCGGCGTGGGCGTCTACATTGAGGGCGGCTCCCGCTTCGAAAACGAGTCCCTCCGCGGCGTGTCCCACATCATGGACCGTCTCGCCTTCAAGTCCACACCCAAGCACTCGGCCGACGAGATGCTCGAGCGAGTCGAGGCCCTCGGCGGCAACATCCAGTGCGCCAGCTCCCGAGAATCCATGATGTACCAAGCCGCCACCTTCAACAATGCCGTCCCCCAGACCATCGAGCTGCTTGCCGAGACGATCCGCGAACCCCAAATCACCGACCAGGAAGTGGCCGACCAGATCGAGACGGCCCGCTACGAGATCCGCGAGATTTGGAGCAAGCCCGAGCTTATCCTGCCGGAGCTCGTCCACAGCGCCGCTTTCAAGGATAACACGCTCGGAAACCCGCTGCTGTGCCCGGAGGAACGATTGGGAAGCATCAACCGCAACACTGTCCAGATGTACCGAGATCTATTCTACCGCCCCGAGCGTATAGTTGTGGCATTTGCTGGCGTCGAGCACAACATTGCCGTTGAGCTGGCCAAGAAGCACTTTGGCGACATGGCCAAGAGCGAGCCTGCGGCACAGACGGGCTCCGAGACGAGCGACAGTGAGGTTTCTGATGCCGAGTCAAGCAGGTCGACCCTCTCATCCTCGTCAACCTCTTCCTCTCCCAACCTTTTTTCCAAGATTCCCTTCCTCAAGAACATCTCCACTTCTGCGACCAGGAATGCTGCTGTCCTCGACACTCCCCCCTCTCAGGTCGAGCTCCTCCGACCCGCCCACTACACCGGCGGTTTCCTCTCCCTGCCTGCTCAGCCTCCCTCTTTGAGCGGCCAACCCACCTTTACTCACATCCACGTTGCATTCGAGGGTCTGCCTGTTGCTTCCGACGACATTTACGCCCTTGCAACTCTCCAGACACTGCTCGGAGGTGGCGGCTCATTCTCTGCCGGTGGTCCTGGCAAGGGCATGTACTCTCGGCTCTACACAAATGTCCTGAACCAGTACGGCTGGGTTGAGTCGTGTATTGCCTTCAACCACTCCTACACTGACTCTGGTCTCTTTGGCATCTCTGCCTCATGCCTCCCCGGTCGCACCTCGGCCATGATTGACGTCATCTGCCAGGAGCTCCGGGCCCTCACTCTTGAGACTGGCTTCTCAAGCCTGCAGGAGCAAGAGGTTTCCCGCGCCAAGAACCAGCTGCGTTCCAGCCTGCTTATGAACCTGGAGAGCCGCATGGTTGAACTGGAGGATCTCGGCCGCTCCATTCAAGTCCACGGCCGCAAGATCCCCGTCCAGGTCATGTGCGACAAGATCAACGCCGTGACCGTCAAGGACCTGCGCCGCGTGGCCGGCATGGTTGTTGGCGGCAAGGTCAAGAACCCCGGCAACGGCAGCGGCGCCCCGACCGTTGTGCTGCAGGAGGCTCAGGCCTACGGCGTGAGCAACCACACCATGTCTTGGGACCAGATCCAGGACCGAATCGAAAGCTGGAAGCTCGGTGGCCGATCGTAAACACTGGACCCGAAAATCACTACGTGTCGGCGCTACATGTCGAACCAATGGCTTGAAGCGCTGACGGCATGACACATGCCTCTGGAAGGAGCCTCGATGCCCTCCTAATAGCTGGGATATAGAACACCCCGCGACTCACGACGCCACTCAATGCCGTAAAGAAACGAACTGATGAAGAAGGAGAGGAGGGTGTTGTATTATAGCTTTTTGTACAACGTATACTGGACGGGATGACTTGACGGCCATGCAGTAGAGAAGGCGAGCACAGCGCAGTAGAGGATCCCGGGAGGATGGGTTTAACCGCCGCGACGGAATGACCATGTCGGCTGTAACAGTGGAACTGGAGCGTATAGCCTCTCGCCCTAAAAACAACAATTACAACACAGGGTGCTCGTTGACAAAAGGGGGGTGGGGGTGCTGGGAAAAGTTTTGTGTAAATCGACAAACTAAACCTATGAGACATGTATGTACACTAAATAGATGCGTGCACGAACAAGCAAACAACAAACTCTGTCTATCAAAATAGTGTCAACGGTGGTCATCTTTAGACTTCTTGCCCCTGGCTGCCTATGACTCGGGGCGAAGTTTCAAACCGGTGGCTGAGAATCGAAAAACCATGCTGCGCCCTATAAACCCTAAATGTCATGTTGATAGTAATAATAATTCTGAAGTACCATGTATCCAAAAAACCAAAAAAACTCCAGCCGTTTCCCATTCTCGTTTTGACTGGTATCTTAGTATTGTTCTACCTGGACCGGTACGCGGTCCGCCAGTTTACCTTTCCTTTCCATATTCCATGATGCCTAATGTCGAATGCGCGCTAGTAGTATATATAATTCTAATGTCTGAGGGTTTCCATAAATTCGTAATGATGTTACAGTCTTGAGCGGACAGCCTCAAGTCGATACTTGACGTCCTTTAGGGCCTTGTTGGTGGGCTTCCAATTGTCAAATTGACGAAGCAGCTCATCGGCTTCAGCGCTCAACTCGGTCTTGACAAAGTCTTCTTCAAGAAGCCCACGCATGATCCAAGGCAGCACATAGGGGTTTGAAGGACCAGCTGGTGCCTGTCGGGGTGAGATCTCACAGTCGTGGGGTTTCTGGACGTGAGTAGTTTCGAGAGTGTGAGATATTGCGAGGTCGTAGACAGCATCGTCGTAGTACAGACGAGAGTGCCCGGCACCCGAGTAAAGCGAACCAGCAAGAGGAGCAGAGAGCTCACGGATGAGGCCGTGATCCGACACTCCTAGGTTACGCAGTTTGAGAGCAAAACCCACCAAGTGGGCGATGAAGTCGGGAGCGTGTACCCGACCGTCAATGAACACGGCACGGTAAATGTTGGCGTGGTTTGCAGGAGAGTAGATGGCCGACTAAGACTTGTTAGCGCTTTGTTTAAAAAACTGACACATGGACCGTCTTACCTCCATAGGGACTAGCTGATCATCAATGCTCCCAATAAACGTGATGCGAGCTCCATGATCAAGCACATGCTTGAGTGATACCTCGAACCGTTTCGAATTCGCGCTCTCTGGGTTTCCAAAGTCCCAAAGCTCGGCTGCTGAACCCATCAATAGACTCGACTTGATATCTGGGAAAGGCCCGAGAGAAACGCCGGCCATGGCGCAGACTCCGATCTTGGCATCGGTTATGATGCCGAGATCTATCAGCTTTTCCAGCAGCATGATGCTCACAGGAACGCCCTGGGAATGACATGCAATTAGAACCAAATCCGCATTTCGGATTTGGTCAATCCAATTTAGCATGAGCTTCCAAAGATTCTCCACACGATCTTTAATCTTGCCCTCGCCTTCCAGGGCTACCTTCTCAATCTCGCAGTCGTCGCACCCATGATCCTCGGTCCACCTGCGGATGGCTTCTGCACAGAGTGTGGCGAATCGAAGAGAAGTGCCAGTTGGTTGGCCAATCATTGGCCGCAGATAGCTTGCGGGGAAGAGCCCGTGGATACCGATGGCAATTGCTTTGCGGATCTTGGGTGGATCTCTGAGCCGGAGTGCATGGTTGACCGGGGGTTGCTTGGTTCGAAGGAGCACCCTTGTGATTTGCTTGATGATTGACGGATTCTCTTTCATCTGGTAGGTGCTGGTGAATGATGGGAGTAGGAGGTTGTTAGAAAGCTTTGTTGCTGTCTCCGAGTCTGCGATAGATTTGCTCGACGAATCGAGGAGCCTTGCAGGGACTGCGCTTGGAGGTGACTGAGCCATGTCGTTTGTTGGGGGTCCTGTAGTTGTGGGTGTTGTGATGCTTGATGGGGAGGATGATATCGATTCAAGGTCCATAGACTTTGGGCGAAGGCGTTTGCTCTTGCGCCAGCTTGATTTGCCTCCGGCCTGAATGTCCTTTGGCTTGGTGGTTTCTTTTGCCTCCTGTGTTGGAGTTACGGGAGGCTTTGATATCTCGGCCTCTTCTGCAGGCTTGGGCTGATCTTCAGAGTTCTCGCCAAAGATAGCAATTTCGCCAGATTCAGGGGAGACGGCTTTGCCTTTGATTTTGGGAGAGTCTCTTGACCAGAAGGCCCAAGTCGAGCCGGATCGCGGGGCAGGGTCGGGTTTTTGAGGAGATTCTGGTGGCGTGTTCGTCATTGTCACATTCTTCGACACAGCTTCTGGCGCTTCTTCTGACGTTTCGTTTGGCGTTGGCTTCGGCGCTTGCGATGGGGCTTGTTCTGGGGTGGATTTTGGCGTTAAAGTTGGCGCTGGCTCGAGTCGGGCGTCGGGTGATTGGCCCGTTTTGGTGGCTTGAGATGGTGAGGACGAGTTCCAAAAACCGAACCAAGACGTTGTAGGAGCGCTTTTTGAAGGGGATGCGGCGTTGACCTGTTCTGGTGACGCGGCGTCTGATGGGGTGACATCCTGTGAAGCGCTTTTTGGTGGCTCGGGGTTTGTAGGAGTGGAAGGCTGAGGAGGGTCGGTCTCCTCCGTCACCTTTTGGTCGGCATTAGGTGTCGCCTCGGCCATCTCGGGGCTTTCTGAGGTGGTTGCAGGTTGTGTTCCCCCCGTCGGATTCCTCGATAGCCAGCCAAACCAGCCACCCGATGGTGGTGGTTTTGTGGGAGTGGTGACGGTAGATGCCGTTTCGATGTTCGGTTTGGGGTCGTCATGTTTCAAATTAGGTTCATCGGCTTGAGGGATTTCAGGTTCGGGTGATTGATCTTTGATTGGGGGAACATCTTCTTTCGTTGGTGTCTCATCCATTGTTGCCTCTGGAATGTTGGTAAGTCCTCTTACAGTGCCGGAGGTGCTGTATATGCTGGTCGCGTCGTCTGCCTTCTTAAGGTCAAATCTGCTCAAATTAGGCGCCTTGTTCGCTCGGACTGTCCCCGCGAGGATGTGTTCTTTGGCGACCGACGTGGATGCTGCGGCCTTGGGTGGTGTTGGCAAGGCCCCGTACCAGCTTTGGGTCTTTCGGACCTGTGCGGGAGAACCTGGTCAGCCAAAGAAGATGGGAAATGTGCAACGGAAAGATCAGGCCAACCTTTTGCTGCTTCTCTTGCTCCCTCAGAGGAGCGGTGGTGCCGGTTGCGCGTCGGATAGGAGGCATTTGCTGGTCGCTGGCTGCCCGCGCCGAGGCAGCGGGAACGGGAGCCTGGTCTGGTGACGTAGGAGCGTTAAGCGTTTGGGCCGTTGTAACGTTATTCTGCTTTGCTTCCGCCGTGTTTGGGCATGCCCGTTTTCGCGGAAGCATCACGAGAAAAGAAGAGAGGAGGCAGCAGCCATGGACGTGAGGGATCTGACACGATGGTCTAGCGTCCTGCTCGTCATGAAAGGTTGATGGGTCAAGTTCATGTGTTAGTGGTTTGTCTTGGCCCAAGTACAGACGAGAGCCGTAGGGGTTGCCTTATCAGCAGGCCCCTCGCCCCTCCAAATTCCATTTACGGCCTAGCGTGCCAACAAGGGACGGCTGGGCTCCGTGAGGTCCGTGTGCAGGGGGTTCATCGTGTCACCACTTAGAGCGGTGAATGGTGGCAGCAGCCTCGGAGTCGGGAAAACTTGGTTGCCACCCATCCCGTCCACGTTGTCCATCCGCTGTTGCAGGTCCTCAGGGCCCACTAGTCACACGCTGACAGAATACATGACACACGTTAGCACGCGGGGGCGATGATGGCTAAGCACGCATGCCGCGAGATGCGGAGAAATTGATCTCTCTAGAGCTGGGATACGTGCAAATGCAAGGGAAAATGTTGTTTCGTATTGTCTATTCTAAACAAAAATGCCATTTTATGGCGAATTGTTTCACTGTGGTCGGAGCAGAAGCTTGTGTCCTGTGCTATGGTTAATTCTGTCACCTCCAACCACCTGGTCGGTGCGACGGTGCTTATCGACCGCGTCTTATCGTTATCGGCTTATCGCCGTCCCGCCGTCGAAAAAAAAATTCGAGCCATGATTTTCTAGGTGCAATCCCACTCTCCAAAGCGACGCAGCAGACCTGTTGCGCCAGCATCTTTGGCAATGAGCAACCTCAAACGAAAGGATGCCCCCGGGGGTAATCCTCCTGCCAAGTCCTCAAAGAACACAAAAGAGGCACGACCCTCCAAAAAAGAAGGCGCCAGCCAGGATGCGAAGTCGCCCAAGCCCAAGAAGGCCTCCGAGCCTGCTGCAAAGGGCCCCGTCGTGTCGCTCTTGAAGGAGGAAGAGCCAATGTTCCCCCGAGGTGGAGGAAGTGTCCTTACTCCATTGGAGCAAAAGCAGATCCAGCTCGAGGCCAAGGCTGACGCTTTGCGCGACGAGGAATTCAACACCGGTGGCAAGGCGCTTACCAAGAAGAAGAGACAGACAGCTCTGAAGAGCAAGAAGAAGGGCGAAAAGACTAACGATGAAGCCGAAGAAAACATCAAGGTTGAGAGTCTGAGCTTCAAGGTGAGAAATTTTCGAGGCTGGCTCTTGGATGTTGGCTGACAATTTGTGAAGAAACTCGTCAAGGGCTCTCTGGTCCTCGGACAAGTCACGCGAATCAACAACCTCGACATCGAAGTCGCCCTCCCCAACAACCTTACCGGCCATGTGTCAATTGTTGCAGTATCCGAGCAGCTGACAGAGCGACTGGAAAAAGATGCCGTGGAGAAGACCGGTGACGACGATGAAGAGTCTTCAGACGAGGATGGAATTGACCTGGAATCTATTTTTGCCATTGGTCAATATCTCCGAGTCTACGTCGTCTCAACCATGGATGAGAATGCCACAGGCAAGAAACAGCGACGAATCGAACTTTCTTTGCGACCTACTGAGACCAACACCGGGTTGGAGAAGGGAGATGTGATCACCAACACAACCGTTATGGCGGCAGTATCGAGCGTTGAAGACCGAGGTTATCTTATGGATTTGGGAATCTCTGGATTGAACGCTTTCCTGGCGAAGAATGAGGTTGACTCCAGCATCAAGGTTGAGAGACTTCAGCCCGGAGCCGTCTTCCTTTGCCAGGTTGTTAGCAAGGGCGCCAATGGCAAGATTGCTCAACTGTCTTTGCAGCAGAAGAAGCTGGGCAACCCCAAGGCTGTCCCCGCTGACGCAACCACAATCAACTCTTATCTCCCCGGTACCATTGCCGATGTCCTCGTCTCCAACACAGACCGTCGAGGATTTGCTGGAAAGGTGTTGGGTCATCTTGATGTGACTGCTGACCTTATCCACTCTGGCGTCGGCCCCGCTGGTGTAAGCCTTGAATCCACCTACAAGATTGGTTCTCGTGTCAAGGCCAGAATTATTTGCAACTTCCCCAATGCCAAGGAGCCGAAGCTGGGAATTTCCCTACTCCCCCATATCACCTCTCTGGAGCAGAAGCGACCGTCCAAGTCCACAGACTCCAAGAAGCTACCTACCAACGTACTTCCCATCTCATCGCTCGTCGAGAAATGCACAGTTCGCCACGTCGAGGCTGAAATTGGTCTCTTTGTTGATGTTGGAATCCCTGGGCTAAGCGGTTTTGTTCACATTTCCCGAGTCAAGGATGGCAAGGTGGATGCACTCTACGAGACTAGCGGTCCTTATAAGGTTGGCTCCGAGCACAAGGGACGTGTCGTTGGGTACAACGAGGTGGACGGCCTGTTCCAAATCTCGTTCGAAAAGACTGTCCTCGAGCAGGAGTATCTGCGGTTAGAGGATGTGCCGATTGGTGCCGTTGTTACATGCGAAATTGACAAGGTCTTGATTGGAGAGGACGGTGTTAGTGGATTGGTTGTTAAGGTTTGTGAAGGCATCACAGGACTCGTTCCTGAAATGCATCTATCTGATGTTCGCCTTCAACACCCCGAAAAGAAGTTCCGAAGTGGCATGAAGGTCAAAGCGCGTGTTCTCTCAACCAACCTGGCTAAGAAACAGATGCGCCTCACTCTCAAGAAAACCTTGGTCAACTCCGAAGCTCCTGTCATCAAGACTTTCGAAGAAGCCAATGTTGGCATGCAGGTTCCTGGCACCATCATCAAAATTCAGCCTGGCGGCGCCTTTATTCAGTTCTTTGGTTCACTAAGAGGTTTCTTGCCGATTTCTGAAATGAGTGAGGCTTACATCCGAGACCCTAATGAGCATTTCCGCATCGGTCAGGTGGTCAGCCTGCATGTTTTGGATGTTGACCCCGAGACTCGCAGACTTGTTGTGTCGTGCAAGGACCCTTCGGCGTTTGGATTGGACAAGCAGAATGCTCTGAAATCACTGCAACTTGGAGATGTTGTCTCCGCTAAGGTCACCCAGAAGACTGAGGATCAAGTATTCGTGGAGCTTGACAGTGGGCTGAAGGCCATAATCCCCGTTGGACATCTTACAGACAAGTCCACCTCCAAGAACCAATACGCCCACAAGCGAATTGCTGTTGGCCAGACCCTCTCCAGCTTAATGGTCATTGACAAGAACGAGAACCGAAGAGCCATCATTCTCACCCAAAAGCCAAGCCTGGTCAACGCGTCCAAAGAAAAGACTCTCCTTGTCAACTTCTCAGACGCTAAGGAGGGCAAGATTGTTCCCGGATTTGTTCGAAACATCACTGCCACTGCAGTTTTTGTCCAGTTTGCCGGCAGTCTCAATGCTTTGCTACCCAAGTCTCGACTTTCTGCTGAGGTTCAAGCTCAACCTGATTTTGGAATGCAAAAATACCAGTCTATTGAGGTCAAGATTGTATCCACTATTCCCGACCTTGAGCGAATCATGGTTGCCCCGGCGGACTATGAAGAGAAGGAGTCGAGCAAGACCAAGGCAGCTAGCAAGGCGCCCAATGATGACCTGTCATTTGGAAGCACTGTGGAGGTCAAGGTTACATCTATCAAGGACACTCAACTCAACGTGCAACTGGTCGACAGTCAAGTCCAAGGACGAGTGGACATGTCTCAGGTTTTTGACTCCTGGGATGATATAATTGACACCAAGGACGTTCTTGACAAGTTCCACAAGAAGCAGGTCCTCAAGACTCGTATCATGGGAGTCCACAACGCCAAGGACCATCGCTTCCTGCCCTTCTCACACCGCTCACTTCATTCTGTGCTAGAATTGACTGCTAAGCCAACTGACTTGAGAGCCAAGACCCTGGAGCCCTTGACACTGGAAAAGATCAATGTTGGCGACGACTACATTGTCTACGTCAACAACGCCACCCCTCAATATTTGTGGGTCAGCCTGTCACCTTCAGTTCGTGGCCGTATTTCGGCCATGGATGCCTCCGACGACCTCTCTCAGCTCAATGACCTTGAGACCAACTTCCCCGTTGGCTCAGCCTTGAAAGCAAGGGTCACTGCCGTTGATGCCGCCAACAACCGCCTGGATCTCTCTGCTCGCTCTGAGAATGCCTCTGAAGCCATCACCTGGAGCGCCCTGAAGCCGAACATGGTCCTTCCCGGAAAGGTTACCAAGATCAACGAGCGCCAGATTCTTGTGAAGCTGAGCGAGGTGGTCTCTGGCCCTGTCCATCTACCTGATATTGCCGACAACTACGACGAAGTCAACACTACAAACTACAAGAAGCGAGACATTGTTCGTGTGTCAATTGTCGAGATTGACCAGGCCAACAAGAGGATTCGACTATCAGCTCGACCTTCTCGCATCATGAGCTCTACTCTGCCGGTGAAGGACAGGGAAATTACCGAGCTGTCCCAGGTGAAAGCCGGCGACATCGTTCGTGGCTTTGTCAAGAATGTTTCCGACAAGGGTCTGTTTATTTTACTGGGTGGCCAGGTCACGGCTCTTGTCAAGATCTCCAACCTTTCTGATAGGTTCTTGAAGGAGTGGAAGGATCATTTCCAGGTTGACCAACTTGTCAAGGGAAGAGTTCTCTCTGTCGACACTGCGACTCGCCAAGTTGAGCTGAGCCTGAAGTCTTCTGTTGTTGACGAGGACTACACTCCTCCAGTTACGTACAGCGATATCAAGGTGGGCCAGATCGTCACAGGAAAGGTCCGCAAGGTTGAGGAGTTTGGTGCATTCATTCTCATCGACAAATCAGCAAATGTCAGCGGTCTCTGCCATCGCTCGCAGATGGCTGAGAAACCTGTTCAGGATGCTACCAAGTTGTACAAGGAGGGCGATGCTGTCAAGGCTAGGGTGCTCGAGATTGACACAGAGAAGAGACGAATTACATTTGGTTTGAAGCCTTCGCTCTTTGAGGACGAGGATACAGATATGGACTCGGGCTCTGAGCAAGGCGCCGCTCTCGACGAGGACAGCGACGAGGACGAAGAGATGGGCGAGGACGATGTGGAGATTTTCGGCACTGACAATGTGGACGACTCTGATGATGACGAGGAGGACTATGGGGATGAGGGTGACGATGACGACGAAGACGAAGACGAAGACGACGAGGATGAAGATGAGGATATGGACCCACCTACTAAGAAGACCAAGGGTCTCGGCGCTGGCAAGAAGTCAGAGTGGGCTGCAGATCCGTTTGCTAACTCTGACTCGGAGTCAGAAGAGCAGCCAAAGGACAACGAAAAGTCCAAGAAGAAGAAGCGAAGCAAGACGGAGATTGAAGTGGACAAGACGGCTGACCTTGATACCAACGGACCCCAGACATCGAGCGACTATGAGCGTCTTCTGTTGGGTCAACCTGACTCATCGGAGCTCTGGATCGCCTACATGGCGTTCCAGATGCAAGTCAGCGAGCTGTCAAAAGCCCGAGAGGTGGCTGAGCGTGCCATCAAGTCGATCAACATTCGAGAGGAAACGGAGAAGCTCAACGTTTGGATCGCGTACCTCAACTTGGAGGTCGCTTACGGCAACAAGCACACGGTCGAGGAGGTGTTCAAGCGGGCCTGCCAGTACAACGACGAGCAAAAGGTCCACGAGCGACTGGCCAGCATCTACATTCAGTCCGAGAAGCTCAAGGTAAGCAACGTTGCAACCCAGGATACGAAGTCGAAATGCTAACTAGTCACTAGGCTGCGGACGATCTCTTCGAGATCATGGTCAAGAAGTTTGGAGCCAAGTCTCCCGATGTCTGGATCAACTATGCCGACTTCCTACACGTCACTCGCAGCGACCCCGGACGAGCCCGTGCTCTGCTGCCCAGGGCCACTCAGAAGCTCGACAAGCGCCACAGCCAGTACCTGATGAGCCGGTTTGCCGCTCTTGAGTTCCGGTCGCCCAACGGCGAGGCTGAGCGAGGCCGCACCATGTTCGAGGGTCTCCTGGCAGCATGGCCCAAGAAGGGTGATCTCTGGAGCCAGCTCCTTGACCTGGAGATCGGAATTGCCGGAAGCGACGCAGACCCCACAGCGGTACGAGATGTGTTTGAGCGGCGGTCAAGAGTGAAGGGCCTCAAGCCCAAGCAGGCGGAGCGGTGGTTCAGGCGGTGGGCCGCGTGGGAGGAGAAGTCGGACCCCAAGGGCAAGGAGAAGGTCATGGCCAAGGCCAAGGATTGGGCAGCGTCATTCCAGGCGAGAAAGGCGGAGGCCGAGGCGGACGAGGACGACGACATGGAGGAGTAGCCGTGTGTAATCAATTAGTCGGAGATTTTTTCGTGTTTCGGATACCATGAAAAGGCGACCAAAAAGTTTATTTTCTACAAAGTATTATCTTGTTTACTGCGGTGCATAAAAGGGAGGAGAAATAACAAAGTTGAATTGCATCATTGTCAGCACGGCGATCTGTGTGCAAGGCCGTGTAAGGCCGTGTTAGTGCCAGCCACGAGGGACCGTCTGGCGGCCACTGCCTGATGGCGCCGGCATGGAGAGCCGAAGGAATTGCTATTTCTGGAAGATGACTTTTTTGATCTAGCTAGCGCTGTGTGATTTTCCCAATACGTGTATTGGACTGTGGGCTACGGTCAGCACATCAGCGGCGATCGTGCAACGGCGGGCGACCATGGTGCAAGGGCAATGGCGCCCAGAGTTACATTGGGCTAGGAAAACAGACGACCACGAAACGTTACAGCCGCTGCAAGTCGGAGGAATTCCACATGAGCCCCAACGCTGGCCCTGCATGCTGCATCCCAGTGCCGTTTCGGCAGGATCCGTGCTGCGCCGCCCCTGCATCTGTGCTGCGCTGCGCTGTGCTACGCTACGCTGTGTTGCGTGCTGCACGTCTTCGTATCGCCAAGTGCTGACCTTGTTTGGAATTGATTGACCTCAGCTCACCGGCTGGCTGAGTTTTGTTTTTTTTCTCGCTGGTCCTCATGACAAACCAACCGCAATGAATTCCGCGCCCCGGGTGTAATTGATCTACATGCTTATTGTGGCTTTTGGGACACGAGCTCGTGGATGCGAAGACGTCAAGCGCATTTCGCCATTGTTGACGTTTTTACCGACATGGCAGCCAGCCCGGCCTGTATTCCGCCTTTTCTCTTCCCCACTTGCCTTGCCTGGCTTCGGCTGGGAAGAAAACAGTGTTTGGCTCGGGTGATGTTACGAGTGCCGATCACTTACTCCATCATCAAACTCAAAGCGGAAACAATTTTTACCAGGGCGTCGGTCTTCTCGAAGCATGGGTGATTTCCCCGATGGACTTTTCAAAAAAAAAAAAAAAAAAAGAACAATAGAAAAAGATTGAATGGTGTATCATAGCAAGAAAAAGAATAGTATAGAATAAACCTTGCCACAATATGGTGCGTGCATCGAATCTTCGTCCCGTCTAAATCGGGAAATTAGGCATGTGGCTGGGGCGATGAAACAAGCAAAGCTAAGATGCTACTTGCCGCTGACACGCCGGGCCCTCGCACGCATTTTCAAGCCACCGGCCTTTTTCCTCATGAGCAAAAGAGCCCAAAGAAACAATGCGCCATGACCATTAGACGGGATCCAGGTGCCGAGTCGGAATGGGCGGACGCCGGGGGGAGCCACCCGAATGATCGGCGGGCGGAGGCTAGGCGTTGCCCCCGTGGAGAAGATGAATACGAGATGAACAAGGAGGCGAGGGGGACCGTACTGTAGGTGAAGCGACTGGTCCACACTGGAAATAGAATGCTACCGAACAGAGGTGTAATGAGAGGGCGTCATGCCAAATGTATGTGCGCAGGGATGCGATGCGCAATGCGACTTGACGTGCGCGCACGTTTGCTGCTGTCTGGGTAGTTTTTATAAAAGGACCTTGGGTATCGTCCGAAAATCCGAATTGCTTCCATCATCAACAGCTTCTTCTCAACACTCCACAACCACAACAACACCAACCAACCAACCAACACCAAAAACCTCTTTACACCAGCAACCATGCGTTTCTCCATCGCCGCCGTCGCCGCCGCTCTCGCTGCCACCGCCCAGGCTCGCATTGCCGGCATCGCTGTCCCCGAGGTTGTCCGCCCCGGCGACTCTGTCACCATCAAGATTGTCAGCGAGGGCTACATCCAGACCGTCGACGACATTGCCATTGCCTTTGGCTACTCGACCGGCGAGGGCTACCCCGGCACTCTGTCCAACCTCCTCCAGTCCTCCTACCTCGGAGCCGGTACGCACCATCACACTCATCTACTGGACACCAAGTAAACTAACACCTCTGCAGACGAGTCCAACCTGGGCAACACCAACTTCACAAAGGTCGTCACCTTCCCCGAGGGCATCACCAAGGGCGAGGGCATCGTCTCGGCCGGCCTCTTCAGCCTCTACGGCGCCTCCAAGGGCACCACCATCTCCAACTACAACGTCACCGTCACCTTTGGCGACGCCACCTCCACCACCTACAAGGTCTCGGGCGGCGCCTACTAAGCGGCTTTTCCCTCAGTCCCTTTTTTTTTCCCCCTGGCAATAAATTCGCCAAACAGCACATAGATTACGAAACGAATGAACGATTGAGAGGGTCCTGAAAATATGGAGCAGGGCGAGGGCGAGGGCCTGTCTATCTGCGAGTGGAGTACATAGCACTGGCCCGTCCATCAGTTTTAATGAATATAGAAGAAGAGAGTTCGCGTGGGTTGGACCAACCCCGGGCCTATACATTTCTCACGCCATTTCGCTTTGCCTACTTATTTCCGCACTGCAAGTAGTGGTACCGCACTAACACGGGTTAATTGAACTCAAATGCACACAACCTGTTGCACAAGGTGATAAAAATTTGTCTAGCTAAGGGTATCACTCGTCTATGTAAAACTATGTAAACAATACACACACACACTGCCTCGCCAATGACTGCTTCGTCTCACTGTTCCTCATAAAGCAGAAGAATCCAGTTCTCTCAACGCTATTGCCGCCCATGCACGAAAAGTCTAATATCCCCCTCCGCAACACTTGTATAGCAAACGCTATGCTCAGGTCATGCAATCAATGGCAGCAGCTCATTTAACTTTTGGCGCCACCACCTTCATGCCAACGGCGCTGCCCCAAACGCTCTCGCTTACCTTTGCGGGAATCTTGCGTCCCCGCAGCCGTTGGTCAATCAGCCACATGCCCACGACGAACTCTTGGCGGGCCAGGATGCCGCGTCCTTGGCGATCAACCAGATCCCACACCTCTGCGAGCTCGTCCACCGGCAGCCGCGACCGCCTCCAGATCTGGCGCACCACAATGTTGATGACGTACTCGGACACCTCCCCGCTGCTGGTCACGGCGGGCTGGGGCGAGTAGGGCAGGTCCAGGAGGAGCCCGCGGTTGGACGCCCACACGGCCTCGTACCGCTTGCGCTCGCGCGGCGTAATCTCCTCTCGCCATCGCTTTCGCGATCCCTCGTGGTGCGAGTGCTTCTTCCCACTGTGCAGCTTGTGCAGGTGCCCCTTCTTGTGACGGTCCACCTCCTCGTCATCCTCCTTGGGCGGCTGTCGCAGCGTCTGCATCATGCGCGGCGACTTTTGCCTTCTCGGCACAGGGGGCGCCACGAGGCTCCCGCCCGTGTTGTGGGGGGTGAGGCGGGCTGACGCGAGAGAGCTAGCCATGATGGCGTTGGTGAGCGAGTCGAGGGGCAGGCTCGTGGTGGACGAGCTCTTGGGGTTTGGTCGCTTGGCCGCCCGCTGCGTAGGCGAGGGCGGCATGCTTAGTGTAGGCTTCCTGTGACTAGGCTGGGCTGGTGGTGGTGGTGAGGGGCGCCGTTCAGGTGATTGCCCTGAAGAGGCCGAGACAAACGTGTCATCCGACGACGCTGTGTCAGCCGTTGTAGGACGGCGCTGGTCACTCGGCGACAGCACTGGTGCGCCGGCTAGGCTGGGCATTGACTTTCTGGGTTCAACGGCCGGGATTTTCTGCTTGGCAGGTGTCTTGGGTGTCTTTGGTGGTTGAGGCGCCGGCGCCCTGTTGGCACCGCGGGGCTGCGGCGGCGTCGGCGGGCGTTGTCTCGCCGGCTGCGGGCTTCGCTTCGGAGGGTCCGGAGATGGGACCGGGGGCGACAAGATCTTGGTCGGCGCTCGATAGACGATTTGGGGCGGTGTTACCGGACGCAGCACGGGTTTCAATTGAGGTTTCGCCGCAGGCCTTTGCGGCTTGGGCGAGAGCACCACTGGTTTCAACGGAGCAGCAGGCTGCTGCTGCGCCGGCGGTGGCGTCAATGGCCTGGGCTTTGGCTTGACCTTGGGCTTCGCTTTGGGTTTGGTCGCAGCTGCTCGCGAGGGCGACGATTGGACGTCGGGCTCAGGCGCTTCTGCAATGCTCTCGCCCGAGCCAACCGGCGTCCTCATGGGGGATCTCCTGGGCGACGCTCGCTTGGCTGGATCGCCGACTCTGGTGTGCTCAAACATGGAGATGAGGGATCCTGTTGGCGCGATAGACCCGGAATCCACCACCTCACCGCTCGACGAGCTTGCACCCCCGACGCTGAGTTTCCTTCGCGGCGTCCTCGGCTTGGGTGTTGGACTGGTGCTCCTGCTGGCGGCCAGCGTGGCGGCGATGAAACTTGCGCTCTTGGGATCCGCCTTTGCGCTTCCGGGGCCGTGGTAGAGCTGCCCTGGACTGGCGCCGAGCTGGTGCATTTTCAGCGCATTCATCCCTCCGTAGTATTCGCTGTCGGCGACGCTCCCCCCAGTGCTCTGCGATCTCAGGTGCTTGACGGGACTCCGAGGCCTTCCGGCCGTCGTCGCTGCGCTTCTGGCGCCATTATCCTTTTTCGGGGGCGGCGGAGCGGGCTTTTTTTTGCTAAAGGCAAGAGATGCTCCTTGCAGGGCAGTGAGGGCGGGATCGGAGGCGCCCGAGACGTGTGATGCGATGGGATTCATCGCCGGGACGTTGCGATATCGTTACGGCGACATGGCCTGGGATCGAGGTTGATGGCGGGTGTGGTGGTGGGGGTTGTGCGATGCGATGCGACACGGCGGAATCCTCGATGGGACGGAACAAGTCGAGAATTGAGCGTCCCAGGGCGGAGCGAGCTGGATTCCGAAGACGCAGACGACAAGGCGAACAATGCGATGTGTGCAAATGGTGGACGCGACTGTTGATAGTCGGACTTCTGGGACGCGGCAATGACGGAGCGACGGTCCATCTCGTACTGCTGACTGGTCGCTCAGGGGATGTCGGCATGGCTGCGAACCAATGACCCCACTAAAGAGACATGCTGCTTCAGGGGTCACGCACTCTGACAGCCGCCGCAACGGGACCCTGATTGGGACCCTAACTGGGACCCTAATTGGGACCCCGCATATGACCAGCTGTTCTTGGCTCGACGGTGCATTCCATCCCGTCCCAACCGCTCGGGTGGACTGATTCCAGAATCAATTTTATTTTTAAGACTTGGAACCTTCTCCCGAGACTAGTGCAGGGTGAAAGTGTTTTGGCCATCCGTGTCTCCAATTAATTTGAAACCCTTGTTAGATGGGCGAGATGTGCCCCGCGGACAGCTTTGTGATGCGAGGGCGAGCAATGTACTTTGTTGGTCGCGTCAGACTTGTACGACGTGCAGCTGCACTGCATTCTTAGCTCTTTTAAACCACGCAATCTGGCTGGTAGCGTAGGAAAGCTTGCGTTGAGAATACTCTTCCATCCCTATCATTCTTGTAGGTAAAGAGGAGGGATTTGAATCAAGTAAGTCCTTGATGACACGATTGGCTATCTTGGCCACAAGTCCAGCAGCGACCAATGAGGTAAGCCTTGGTGCATTCTCTATCTTGATTGGGTGCTCATCGCTCGCAGCATTCGTGTCTGCCTGCCACCACAATTTTAGCACCTTTACATAAGTCACCCCAGGTACGATTCTCGCCTATCTTCGATCGTCAATCATCCCTCGCTACCCAGATACCCTGTCACCTTCGCTTCTGGGGTGGCACCACTTGAAGAAGACAAGAAAATATAATAGGAGTGATGATTTTGGTTTAGCGCTAATATACCGGTAAATATCCGATGATGACCTTAACACTATGAATAGAGTGTCCAAGCCATGTTAACAGCTGTTGCCCTGTCTTCGGTATCCAACAATCACTTATGGCTTCCTTCCCTTTGGCACTCGCGCAAGGTAGTACAAAAATAGGGCAGCCACGACATTGAAGCAGATAAATGCCCAGATGATGCCAAAATTGCGCCACCGATCATCATAATCGGAGCTGATGGATGCAAGGAATACGTTGCTTTCCTTCACCTTGCAGTACCTGCAGTCCTCTGTTGCGTCGGACGCCAGGAGGTAGCCCCCCATTCTCGACATGTAGTCTGCCATGTACTCACCACAAGTTTGGCCATCTGGCGGGCTGATCTTGGTGTACTCGTTGCTCGCGCAAGTGACGTCCACATTTGCCAGGCCTGTGGACAAAACGGCCGAGATCCAGTATGAGAACGGCGAAACCCGATACAAAAATATCCAGAAGCCCGGCATGGAATCAGGCGTGGCCAAAACACCACAGAAGAAGAAAATCAGCATAAAGAACAGATTCGCAATGTTTCCCCCAGCCTCGGCTGACTCGCTAAAGGAAACAAATGCGTGTGTAAATGTGCTCGTGAAGAGGAGAAATTGCCAAAACAGAAGCCACATCAACACGCCCCTCTCCATCCCTTGCCCAGCTGCGTCTGCATTCTTGTAGAAGCCGACAGGGTAGTAGATGAAAGCCCACATGATGACGGAGGCCAAGGTAGCCCAGGGGATCTCGGAGACGATTTGACTAAGCATGAAGATTTTCCACGAGTAGACCTTTGAAGGACGTTCACGCACTTCGTATAGGGAGCGCTGCGTAACAAAGTGCGGCATCTGCTGTTGCGAGAGCTGACCGAAGATGCTTGAAAACTCGAAAACGGCAAACATCTGGTTTTGAAGTCCCTGAATGGTGAGGGGAGCGTTGAGAAAAACAAGGCCGATGAACAAGCTGACAACGATGCAGAGAGTGAACTTGGAGTAAATGTACGACGGGGTTCTCCAGTGCTGCTGGAATACACGTTTTGTGACCATTAAAAATTGCTGCCACAGTGGTGTTGCGAACTCGAGATACGAGGAATGGTCGTTTGCAGGCGCAGAAGATGAGCGACTGGGGAGAGTCCTGAGACGCGACAATTCTTCCTGAACAGCCTCATACTCTGGGCTGGAACGCCATGTTGTGTGCCAGTCAATATTTGTAGAGCTACCCGGGGCATCGCCAATCGCCTCAAACATCCACTCTGCAGGGTTAGCATCCGGCGGGCAAGTCGGTGCACCATTGCGCTCAAAATAGTTTGTTAGAGTCTTGGAGTTCTCGCCAATTTCACCTGGAGTGCACATCATTAGTATTTACAGGTGCTAAAAATAAAGACAAAAAAGGGAACTTTTGATCAGCAGGGAGAAAAAGCAGGCAAGCCGATACTCACCAAAATAAACCGCGTGGCCTCCCTTGTCAAGCAAGAGAAGACGGTCGAACCGCTCAAAAAGAATGGCTGAGGGTTGATGAATAGTGCAGAGAATAGACTGACCCGCCTGGGAGAGCCGTTCAAGCAAGTTCAAAATGGACCAACTGGTTTGAGAGTCGAGTCCGGATGTTGGCTCATCAACGAAGAGCAGGAGAGGTGGTTTGGCCGCCAGCTCCACACCAATGGTCAATCGTTTGCGCTGCTCAATATTTAAGCCTTGCCCGAGTACACCAACAACGGCATCGGCATACTCTTGCATGCCAAGTAGGTCAATCACTTCGTCAACATAGGCTAGCTTCTCTTCTCTGGGTGTGCTGGCTGACTGTCGGAGGAGAGCAGAAAATTCTAGGGCCTGTGGGACAGAGTCAGCATGTTCATTAATGGGGCGCTGATATCACCTGGGCTCTTACCTCTCTAACTGTACTTGTCTCGAGATGTAAATCTTGCTGTTGAACGTAGCCGGTTTTGCGTTGGAAGCTCTGATCACGCATCTTACCATCAACCAACATCTCGCCAGTAATGACGCCCACGTTTATGCGATCGGCCAAACAATCCAAGAGGGACGTTTTTCCCGCGCCGGAAACCCCCATCAAGGCCGTAAGAGTACCGGGTTTTACCCAGCCATCAACGTTGTCCAAGATGCGTCGAGCTTTGCCCTTGATTTTGATGTCGTAGCAAACGTTGTTCCAATGAAACACGCCCATTGAACCTTGGATGGTGCCCTCATTACTTGAAAGTTCGCCCTCGCGGTTCACAATCACCGGCACTGAACCAGGGATGGAATTTTCCACGTCAGATCCCTTGGCATGGGATGGTGGGACGAATCCTTTGCGGAAAATGAGAACCTCGCCCTTGGACCGTTTAGCTGTAATATATTCACTCGCGACAAAGTAGACAATGTGGTTGAAAATTATCATTGCGATAATAATGCCGACATTGCGCCATTTGTGGCCGTGGGAGTAGCTGTATGCCGAGTTGATGTAATGTTCTCCAGATACATATGGCCGCCCAGGAATGGCCCCGACAGCATTACAAGCCACATTGCTTGCACTGGTGTCTGCATAATCTGGAACATATGCGCTGCAAGAATAATTGCGACCGTGAAATTCGTTTACCATGAGTGATTCGAAGCCGTAGGCTACGGGGTTCAGATAATTGATCCATCGACACCACCCGAGCATGTAGTCGACAGGGATTACGAACCCCGTAAAGATCAACAGAGAAAGCATCAATATCGTGGAGGGAATCATGGCCTGATACAAGGTTCGTGACAATGCCGCGCTGTAATTTGTTAGCTATTTCTCCAGGCTACTCACCTTGGTGCAAACTCACATTGACCTAAAAATGCCAGACATGGCCAGGGTGACGAGGAATACCACCAACAGATAAAAGAAGAAGGGGCCTGGTTCACGGTTGAGATTTGTCATGAAATAGAAAATCAGGTTGAATACAACGGAGTTGAGGATCTTGATCGGTAGATCTACCAAGACGGAAGCATACGCTTCGGCAGATGGATGATAAAAGGCATACCGCGATTGCTTCTCCACGATGGGCCGTTGATCGTACAGCGTCATAATTTCGAGCGCCGAAGAGAACGCATTGAACAAAATCGCCACGAAGAGCGCAACACCACGCATATAGAATGAGCCAGTTGTCATGTCCATGTTGTAAAACAAGGATGACACAATAAGCGCAAGGGAGAGGTTCCCAACCATCATCCCAATCGCCATGTTGGGGTCTGCTAGAAACCGTCTAAACCCACGCCAGAAACAGAGCTGAACTTGCTGGGAGTATGTCATGATGTATGGTGAGTTGACGCGCTGGCCCTTTGACTGCGTCGACTTTTTCAGTTGTCGAAACGACTCCGCGTCAGAGCCGCCAAGCGGATGTTTCACTTTGTACTCTTCAATATCAAATTGTAGAAGTTTATATTCCGGGCTCTTCCTCCATGCTGCCGCGAACTCATCCGGGGTGCGAGGAGGGTTGAAGCCGGGACGGGGGAATCGCTCTGCGGGTGATGTCATGGAAGTGAGAAAGTCCGGAGTGGTCTGGCGTGCTGGACACTCGAATCCGAGGTTCATGAAATACACCTTCGCCTTGGAAGCGGGACCAAAGTAAATTTGGCGCCCTTCATATATCACCAACGCCTTGTCAAATAGATCATATGCGCTTTGGGGTGATTGGTACATGGAAACTGCACATGTTTGGCCGAATAATTGAGACTGGAGCCTCAGGGTCCTGCAGAACTCGATTGCATTGGCCGAGTCAAGTCCACGCGTTGAGCTATGTTCTGTGATTAGTATGCATTTCCCTGCGTCAAAGATGTAGAGACCACTCACTTGTCCCAGCATTGAAACGGGGCATTCGCAAGTGTTGCTTCAGCAATTGTCACACGCTTCCGTTCACCCCCCGAAACCCCCCGTATGTACTCGTTTCCGACTTTTGTATTGACTGCGTGGCTAATTCCATACATGGCCATGACGACGTCTCGGAGGTGTTCACAATACCTATTGCGTGTATCGTTAATGTCTAGGTATCGCAATGCAATGTGGAAGAGCGACCATAACATACTGGTTGCGGGTGGTATTTTCCGGCAGTTTCCTTTGATAGCGCGCTCGCGACGCAAAAGTCAATGTCTCACCAACTGTCAATAAAGGGAAGTGAACGTCAACCTCAGCGGTGTAAATGGTGTCACTGCGGTGCGCCTTGTGCATCTCATCGGCCGATACGCCGTGGTAGTTGAAGTACGTATCCGGGTCAACGTGCAACCCGCTCGTTTCTCCAGAAATTACCTTCAGAAACGTTGAGCAACCGGAACCAGGCGGACCAAGCACAATGCAAGTCTCTCCGGGATGGATGATGCCATTGAACTGGCGTAGAATGTCGATACGCCTGTGGCCCGCCGTGGGGGATACGAGACGGCGAATCATTCCCGGCAATGCTTGCCAGACATTTCCTACATCTTTCTGGAAGTCTGTAGGTGTTCCATACCCAAACACATTGAGGTCTTGAAAACACAAGCCAACCTGGCGAAACTTCTGGTCGCGATCGTCAGCGGCTTTTGCGATGGCTTTGGCCCATGTTTGCGGGCTGAAGGCTTTCCCATGTGGATTTAATGGGGAATCAGCATCGTTATCTCCGTAAATAGCAGCAAACTCGTGAGCTTCGCGAGATGCGTCGCGGGTGTACTTGCGAGCGAGTTCTTGCACTAGAGAATGGCGAGCTTGCATGTCATTATTGCTTTCAGTCTTTTTGCTGGAAGTGCCTGAGCCGGGAGAATCCAACCCAGTCTCCGAAGAGTCAGGGCGGTACTTTTCACCGGTGTCGGGATTTTTAGACAGCCCATGCATGATGTACCACCAAGCGGGTTCGACAGTAAGTTGAACTGGTAAGAATAAACCACAGCTGAGGAGTATCGTGAGAGGTGAGCCACTCAAACTTGGATCAGTAGGTTGTATGAGGCGAGGCTGAGCTTTGTTTATCAATAGAAGTGCGATGAAAAAGTCACCTAGTACTTGAAGCTCGAGTGGGCGAGTTATATATGACCGGAGTGATAGTAAGCAGTTCGGGCTTGTCGCCCGTGTTCGGCGGAAGGGTCCCATGACTCTAGCGGGTAGGCCAGTGATGAGCATCGGCTTTCCATGGCATAGCAACGAGTTGACTTGCTTTTGAACGAAATTTTGATCATTTCTTCATTATGAATTGGTGGGTCAAATGACTGAACGTGCCCTTTTACTCATGGCAGTCTTGATGGGTGGCATGACTTCTCCTCACATGTCTACATATGATTTTGATCTAGAGAGTTTAGTACCGTTTACTTTATTTCAATATCTTTTTCAAATAATTTTTAAAATGAAAAAGCGTGCATCAATTGTCGCGTCTGGCTCGAACGGGGTGGTAGCTATTAGGGAGATGTGGTAGCCAAAAAAACAAGTAGCGAGCCTATCATTTGTCTGTCAACTGGTCGGAAGCTGGGTTGTAGAGGTTGGTTCAGTTCGTCCATGCACCAGACTTCATGGAAAATACTTTACTGAATTTGAGGAGGAAACGGATTCACGAGTAACTGCCGTAGAATAGGAATAGGTTGAAGCTGCGAGTCTTGGCGAAGGGGCTTGTTCATCCCCCAGCAGACACGCCACCAGGTCGCCAGTGGGTAGGGCTGCCATACAGCTCGCGGTTCTCCGGTCCACACTGACAAAGGGACGGCCCGGAGCCATTACACTGCAATTTTAGCACGGCTTGGGCAATTACTTGGAGATTCTGGCGGGCTTGGTAGCTTTGCTTCATTCCTTGCTTTTTTTTTTTTTTAGCACAAGAGGGGCAACTCCGCTATTCATGCTTGACAGAATACATTGTGACGGGTTTGATCTTCTTTGACTGAAGGCGCGCGTTGGAGCCGACCGGTCTTGGCAAGGGAATCCATCTTAAGTACTGAGAGATCAACTTTGTCTCTGATTCATAAGGACAGATTAGGCTACGAGGGGATTTAAGTTGCTTGTTCTTTTGGTCAAGACAAAAGGTCTTCGTAGCTGACTAGCGGCCCGTCACCGCTCTCACTGCTTTTTTAGCACCATAGAGGCAGCTCTGTACACTCTTCATGGTGTAGACAGCGAGTTCCACAGCATTTTTAGCCGCCTCGAGATGCCACGGCTAGATATGTGAATTCAAGCTGAGAAAGCCCACCATACCCAGATTGGAAATGGACGTAAGCAAAGCCCCTTGTGCACGGTTTTTTTCTTCTTTTCCTCAGTTGAGGTGTTGACTCAGCATCATAATTGGGGCTCACAAAATCCTCCAGGCCTGTTCCGCCGACTCGGCGGAAAGACGGTCGGAGGATTGCGCATCGTCATTTATTCTCACCCCGACGTCTCTGCATGGCCCGCGTCATCTCGGACATCAACAACACGGTCACTTCTCACCATTTCAAGCCACTCCACATTGACAGTCCCTGGGCGACTCATTCTTAGCCAAATTCGAGTCTGTTGTTGGTTGAGTACGTACCTAATCAAGGTCGACCGCAATCACCAATCAGGTCACGACTCAGTGGGTCATGATGATGCCCGCCGTCACACATCCATCATCCATCGATACATGAGACGGCATTTCAAGATTATGGCAGGCCCAGATTCCATACAAAATTCCACAAATGAGCCTTCAGACTCGGAAAATGGTGTAGAGTCAGAAGCTAAGCGCCGCAAAGTCCGCAAGGGCACCCGCAGCTGCTGGGAATGTAAGCGGCGTAAGATTCGGTGTTCCTTCTCTGCGCCAACCGCCGCTATCTGCATCGCATGCCAGAAGCGAGGCAGCAAATGCGTCGGACAAGAGGTTCCAGAGGAGGAGACCGAAAGTGACCCATTTACTGGACGCCGGGGCCGGTACATGGGCGACCGTATCATTCGCGTTGAAGCCTTGATTGAACAATTGGTCAAGCAAACGGGCAACGGGAGCAATGAGTCGCCACCAACAAACTGCAGCACTCCTAATCTAGATGTGCATGCGGATTCTAACAGGGAATTCAACACCCCGGCCTCGAGTAATGCACCTGATTCCACCTGCTTCTCGGTTCCTGATACGACATCAAGAGTACGCCAGCGGTAGCCATGCAACTTCCAAGCCATCTGCTGACCTGTCCTAGTCGGAATCAAGATCCGAGATTGGTGTCCCAGCCAGTTCGCACTCCTCAATAACCCGAACAGCTGGATCATTTCTATGCCCTCGGGCGACTGCCATCTCCAGGGATGGTCGCCACAGACAAATCTCAGCCGCCTTGCACGCCGCACTCCCTCCTCGCGAGGATATCCAGTCAATGGTCAAAGCAGGCATGGACATATCATTCCACAAGCTTATAACACACCCTTACTACGTATTGGCTCAAAGCCCCGGTGCTTGGAAAGGAAACCTATCGGAACTACCAACTGAGGACACCCATCCTGTACTACTTGCCAAGTACATATTACTTCTCGCCACAAGCTTACAACATGTACACCCTGAGCTCCACTCAGAAGAAATACGGCGCATGTCTGAACCACCACGTCAGTTAATGCGCCGGCTAGCTGACATAGCCAGTAATCTTGTCACCAAAAGCGACGAATTCCTAGACTCTATTGAGGGACTAGAGTGCATCATGCTTGAGTGCATTTTCGAGGCTAATAGTGGTCACTTACGACGCGCATGGTTTGCCTGCAGACGTGCCATGCTAGTCGCTCAGATGATGGGCCTCCATCGCAATGGAGCACAACTGCTAAAGGTGATTGACTCAAGACATGCCATCTATCCAAGCGAATTCTGGTACCGGATTGTTTGCACGGATAGGCAACTGTGCCTGATGTTAGGTCTGCCGCAAGGTTCTCTCGACACTTCCATGGCATCTGAAGCAGCTCTCGCAGCCGATACACCTTCGGGGAGATTCGAGCGCAAACAGTCAATAATAGCATCGCGAATCCTGGAACGCAATGAGTCTCCCGACCCAGCTGTAATAGAAGATTTTGCAGCCCTGAAGGAACTCGATTCACAGCTCCAAAAAGCGGCGAGTGAGATGCCATCTAAATGGTGGTTAGTCCCTAACCTCGCCAGTGTGGTGCATGACCCCGAAAAGAGCTTTTGGGAGACGATTCGCTTGCTTGAGCAAATGCTTTATTTTAACTTGCTTAACCTTTTACACCTCCCTTATATGCTCAGGTCAAACACGTCCGGCACTGTGAGGTACGACCACAGCAAATTGACCTGCGTGATCGCATCACGCGAGATGCTGAACCGCTTCATCATGTTCCGTTCATTCAACCGTGTGGCTTTCGCCTGCCGAGCGGTCGACTTCTTCGCCCTTATCGCTGCCATGACGCTCGTTATCGCTCACCTCGATGGGCACCGCAAGCAGCGCGAGGAGCGGAACGCACCAGATGCCTTGGGAATAAATGTTCTCGCCCATCAAAGAAATAGCGATCGAGCCATGATGGAGCAAGTTCTCGAAAACATGGAGGGAGTCGCTAAGCTCAGCGAGGATGTGCTCAGCGAGCGCAGCGCCAGTTTATTAAGGACTCTTTTGACTCTTGAGGCGGATGCCGGTCAGGGCAAAATGTGTGATGAAGACTTCTCTGTGGCAGCAGCCATGACAGAGTCGCACCCAGACTCGGAAATCAATGGCGGGCAGCATGTACGAATCGGCATTCCTTACTTTGGCACGATAAGGATCAGCCGTGAGGGTGCCGTTACCATGGAAGGCCCTCCGAGAGATCCGGATCCAGCCCCATCAGCTAGTATTGGCATCCCTCCATCACAGGGCGGAACTGATCTCAATAATGCAACTTTGGAAAACGCAAAAGTTCCGTCAAACACTAGCGGCATGTCCGCAACACTATCCTCAGTCACTGAAGCACCAACATCACTTGTTAGCCCAACAACGCCGCCGTCCGGAATGCCAACACAACAACATTTCAGCCCGCAGTTCCCTAGCACGATAAACGATACCCTGCAACAGCAATATCTATATCCTGGGCTGACGGCAGGCGTTGACGATTGGGCGTTCCAAGGAGTTGATATGGCTTTCTTTGACAGTCTCATCAGAGGCTCACAGGCCGAGAATGAGGGCGACGATGGCTAATTCCACCAACCTCAAGGCCCACGATGGCCCTTGACTTTTTTTAATATTGATTACATAAAAAAGACCAGAGCGCTTTTATAAAAAGGCTACTGTAGAATGATGAATGTCAACATTTCCACTCACCACGTATCAATGAATTGTCGGTATAATCACTATCTCTCATGTTCCAATGCTTAGATACGCTCCTATCTGAATATCAATAGCCAACTAATTGGCTTAGTATCCGTCATTAGGGTTATCGTCAGCGATATGAGTAGATCCGGGGATGTCGCCATAGGATTCAATATCATCCATCACACTGGTAAAAGTCTCCAAACCCTTCTGGAGCTCCTCATCGGTGATTGTCAGCGCCATGTGGACTCGAAGCGCAGACTTGGTGGGATAAATAAAGAGTCCTCTCTGCCAAGCCAGTCTTGCAATCCGACGCGGTGTCACCGTTCCATGTGGCTGCATCGGAATGCTCATGTCAGCACCCCGCGAAGTCACGTATTTGATCCAGGGATACTTCCACTTCGCCGTAACCTCTTTCCACTTGGCTTCAATCGCAAAAGCCCTGTCGGCAAGTTTTTCCTCGTCATAAATACGTAGAGCTGCCAAGGTGGCGGCGCAAGCAGCAGGAGCCATGGTAAACGTGCCACCAGTGTGGAAAAACTGCACAAGTGACATGACATCGTTGTTGCCAAGCACGTATGACGCAGGGAATATTCCACCGGTAATGGATTTTCCAAGCGTAATCATGTCGGGCTTGTGCTCGGGGCCCATCCAGTCGCTGCACAGGAACTTGCCTGTCTTGGCAGAGCCCATGCGGATCTCATCCGCGATAAAGAGAATGTTGTATTTCTTGCAGAGCTGACGGACACCAATGGAAAATTGAATTTCTTCCTCAAAATTCCTATAATATTTCAAAAAAATAATAATTAGCACAAATCCAGCCGTGGGCGAATCGGTTGTTGGTTTCTCGCAGTGGCCGGCTGCGGTTTCTTTGGGTTCGCGAGACGGAGCAAGACTCACGGAAGCTTTCCATGAATACACTCCATGATATAAGCAGCAATACGGCCATGGTACTCGCTGAAGACTTCTTCAAAATCCTCAATGTGACCATACCGGAGCGGCTTTCCAGTTCGAGGGTGGCGGTTCGTGAGGCTCGTGCTAAAAGTGGCAAATTCTATCTACAGTTAGATACGAAATGCCGCTTGGCCAGAGGTTCAGACTTACCACTTTGGAAACAAGGGTCCATAATGGGCCAAACGCCTGACGTGAGGCCGTGGTAGTTATCAGAACACCCAATAACAAGAACTTCCTCGGGGGCAATTCCCTTGCAAGTCAACCCCCACTTGCGCGCAATCTTGCAAGCAGTGTCGGCAGCCTCGGCCCCGGAAACCATGGCAGTCACTTTGTCGTAACCGAACCTCGTACATAGCTCTTTGGCAAGGAGCGGCCAATCGGCGGGGTGAGTAGACATGTTGATAAGGGTAACTTGGGTATGAACATTAGGACAGGAGTGCCAAGGACTGGGATGAGTTGGTCTTACCCTGTTGCATGCAATCGGTCACAGCTTTGACCAGCTTGGGATGGCAGTGACCAAGGTTAGTGGCGCTAAACATGGTAACAAAATCGATGATTTCTTTGCCATCAACATCCTATGCCAAGTTAGACACTCTAGCAATAGCCAATAGACAGATAAACACTTGCCACAAGAGTCGATCCTTTGCCTGAAGCAATGAACCCGGGGGTCGGGGCAAAGCCACCGACAGAGTAGGTGCTGTCTAGGTCCAGGAGTTCCTGGACCTTGTTAGACAATGGTGCTCCGACCTTGGTTGCCATGGTGCAGAGGATGAATCTAGAGAAACACTGTTGCGCAAATAGTAATCAAGATGAGACTGTTAAGCGTTTTAGGTGAACGGCAAAGTCAGAATTATCCTTGGGAGCAGATGATCTCGCCTACTTATATAGCCATTTCTTTACTCTAAATCCATGGTCTTTTCCCAGCGCCTTTCTTGACCTGCAAGATGCTTGAAGGTAGCAGACAGGGAGACAGGGGGATGAAAATGGAGAAGTGACATATAAGGTTAGTACCCTGCGACAGGAAGCGCGCTTATCTTACGCGATCTACTAGGTGAGAATTTCTACCGCTGAGTGGGAAGGACACTTCTCTCATCACAACGCAAGGTGCAGAAATGTCAAGTCATTACATACTACATCGTTCAACAGTGCCATCACGTTTCAAAGGGCTTATCAGCCTTGATGGCAAATACTGACAAATCTCCAAGACTCCACTGTGGGCTTTTTTATCCCCAACCTCAATTTTCCATCGTTGCTCCTGAGACGTGGACGCGATAGCCCATCTCTCATCACATGTGACCATCCCCAGTATCGGACCAAGCGGTTGGATCTTCGACCGCTACAGACACCAGACCAACCCTGTCCATTTGTCCATGCTCGCCGCCGGATCCATCACAATGACCCCCGGAAGCAGCCGTGAGAAAACTCGTTTCCCTTACTCGAGAACAAAAACAGGGTGTATGACCTGCAGGAGTCGTCGTAAGAAATGTGATGAGACCAAGCCGGCATGCGTTGGCTGCCAACGAAACCATCTTCTTTGCTCGTGGCCACCGCGTAGTGCGAGGAGGTCTAGGGTTGGGACAAACTCAGCACTGGATGATTTCGATGCCAGATCATGCAGTACCAGAACTACTTCAAAAATATCTCACCCAGTTGCAGCTCAAGGCACACAAAGGATTTGGTCTCTGCAGCCCTCGGTTCCCGCGGTGTTCCTCGATGATGGAGCTAGGACGCTGCTTGACTGCTTTGTTGCTGTCACAGCCCCAAGAATGATTGGTAAAGGTGGGGATGAGAATCCGTTCATTACTTGCAATCTTCGGATGTCGGCCTCCTGCACTCCACTCCAGCATGCAATTCTTGCTGTTGGTTCATGCCATCGCTCCTACGCCGATGGCACATTCCTGGCCTCGGCACAGACCCACTACGCCGTAGCACTGCGAAGCTTGAAGGTTGGTATAACGGAATGGTCTTCCAGGGACGTGTTTGATAGAATGGCTCTCATCGCATCCGCCCTTACCCTTTGCTGGTATGAAGTGAGTTTCCTTTTACCTCTCGTCTTTCTCGCCAGCCACACGCCTACTAACAGAATTCTCTTAGGTCATTGATGCTAATGTTGAGGGTGCAATCTATCATCATCTTCAGGCCGGTGGCTCGATGCTCTCTGAGCTTCAACAGAATGCAAGAGGCACCGAGGAGTACGGGTTTCTCATGGAGCAGTACGCATACCTCGCTATTGTCTCCAACACAAGCATCGGTCGCAAGGTTACGGATCGACTGGTTGAGCCCGCAACTCTATTCTATCCGCTAGCAATGATGAATAGGGGAAGTCCCATATATGGTTTCATGTTTGGCTATACATACCAACTATTTGAAGTGATACCCCGGATACGAGATCTAGCTGCCCGGTACGACAAAGCCGAAGGTGATTGGTCTGAAAATTATGAAGAATATCTTCAAATTCTTTCCGTCATCGATAACTGGCAGCCTGGCAGTAGCGATGACGCTGCATACGAACAGGTGGGCAGAATTTATCAATCATCCTGCACTATTTTCTTGCACACTGCTATCTATGGGCCACAAGAACCCACACAGGATCTCTGTGCTTTGTTAAACCCTTGTATTGAAAGCTTCCTCACAAACTTTAAAAACCTCTCGTGTGATTCTTCTTCTTGGACCATCTTCATGTGGCCAACATTGATCGCCGGGTCTTGCATGCAAGAAATCAGACACAGAAGAGAGCTTTCACGAACATTAAAAGAGTCTAAATTATATATGAGAGCAGTGGATAACACAGCACTTTGGCTATCGACGCATTGGGCGATTATGGATCAAGATCTGCAGAAATTTGGTCCTTATGGACTCGAGGCAATGATGCGGGCTATGGGGCTGGCTCTCTGTGTAGGCTGATCCGATATATTGGGAAGAGAGTCTCAATTAGAAACCCTTAATTAGGTAATATTGATGGTGATAAGAAACAAGAAGCATTTCGACTCTGTTCATCAATTGCTCTTGAAATAATTGAACGCCAAAACTGGTCCCAAGTTGATCTCCTTTCCCCACGCATCCAAGTCATATCGGATCCGCTTCATATTGCCAAGCTTCTGGCCATTTGGCGGTGCATACTTTGCTGCATCGAACCCAGCAGGTTGTTCGTAGAGAAAGAAAATGTACCGGTGAGGTGAGCTGCCTGGAGGCGGGGCTGGACCAATGTAATCGGCCACGAACGGAGCATCCGACTTGAGGCTGAACTTTCCTTGATCCTCAGGCATCGCTTGCACCCCAGGTTGGATCCAGTGCAAGATCGGACCAAGTACACCGAATGAAGGAAATGGCGCGTCAATGTCCAGACCGACAATCAAGTAGGTGACGTCCGTTGACAGTCCGGAAAAGGAGAGCTCTGGTACCGACTGAGCATCTAAAACACAAATTAACCAAGAGCTTTAGAGCTAAAAAAGGACCCTATCTCACCAGCTTTGGGGATATAATCCCCGGGTTTGACATCGTTGTGCTGGCCAATTTTCAGGCCAAGAACCTTGGATGGATCGCTCTGGATGAGCGAGAGCGCACTCTGAACGTTCAGATCGGTTGGCATTTTTGCGGATGGGATATGTCGCTTTGGCTCAATCCGGAGAAAATATTATGGTGCATTGTGACGCGACAAAAAGACGCGACCATGGCCAACATGTACTCCAAGATCCATGGTGCAGTCAGGTGCGGCCAGTAGCGCACTCATGATCCCTCAATCCGGAGATAAGGGCTGGAGATTGAAGACAAAGTCCGCCAAGGCCAATGAAAACTGGTTTTATGGCTGCAAAATAAAAATGCTGGGCTATTTAGTGCTCGGTTTGTTTAACTAGTGCTGGTTCTCAGTGACGGGGCATGTCGCAGTCAGCCCTAGCCGGATGTTCGGCACTTGATCAGCGCATCCGATTACTACGGCTGGCCTTGGGCGCGAGCATCCGCAAAGGAAATCGGATGATCATCCCAACGATGCGAGTCGGTGGTAGCCTATCTCCAGTAGTATCGGGAATTCGAAATCAGTGCTAAATAGAACCATACGTTGCTTGAGAACCTATCTTCGAACACTACTCATATTTAGTACGACACAGGCATAATTTTCATCTAATCACCTAATAAATTTGCGGAGCCTTTCCTCGTCCAGAATCTCGGCTTCCACTAATCTAGCTGTCTCAGATACCTCCCCGTCAATCCGTCGGTACGCTACCAAGGTTGGGACATTGTGCACATTCCAATTGGTTCGATAAAAGTTATCTGGTTTTTTCCATCTAAGAAACCAAATCAGCTGCTGATTTTGAATAGCCTCCGTCGTGAGCTTTTGGTCGATATGCATTTCATGTCCTGCAAGGTTTCAGAACTCGTAGCATCCAACTTACTCTGGCCTCTGTCCAACCTCCACAATGGATAGATTAGGTACATTCTCTCCGGAAAACACGGCGTCGAGATACGGAAGCGCGGCTCGAACATCGGGGCACCAGGATAATCCCGTGTTGGGATCGTTGGAGGATATGAAGACAATGAATAATTTAGAGTTGGCGTTCTGAGGCAACTCAAGCAGCTTGGCACTGCTTGGCACTATAGCTCCTCTTGAGATTGGCATTTTCAAATTGCAATCCCGATGAAAGTAAAGAACATAGATAAAAGCTGTCAACTTGATGGCCATTGATTACCTTTTGTTTCATTGGCTTAGTGGGGTCGTTCGGAGGTACTTCCAACAATGATACCATACTAACTACTTATCAAGTCATTAGCTGCATGTGACCAAATGGGATGGAAATTGGGCAGGTTTCTTCAGACTTGAACCAATTGCGCCCACTAATAACGCTTGTCGACCTATTTCATTTGATGACCCTCCTTCGTTGGTCTCCATCTATCCACTATTGCAACCCTGCATTACTTATCAAAATACCAGGTGGAGCTCATGAAATTGGGATCCGAATTCCAAGCTCATCACGCCATCGAAGGGTATCCATGGCGAATTCGCGGCCACCACAGTGAGCCATAGATTTCAGCAACGTTGAGTCTATGAACATCAGCTAAACCTCTTGAGATTTTGCCGTACATGGATCTATTGGCATGAATGAGTCCAAGGCAATTCATTTCGATTTTTACTATGGCACTAAGAAAACATCAATCTGAACCCTGCACCAAGTTCGACACTGAGGTTCCGCCGATCAGCACCATGGACACCATTGAGCACTTCAGCAACGCTGCCTCAGCGTTTGGCCACCAGCCATTATTTGCGTCTCCAAACGGTCAAATAAAAACCCTCGGCAAAGGTTACATTCCGCTACTCGTCAACTACACACACGAGGACAAAGCGGCAAAAGGCCTAAGAAAAGGCAAGCTGGTAAGGCAGCTGGAACCTCCCATTTATTTCTCGGCACTTGAAATAGTGCGTGATCACAATTGTGTCCTGTTGAGCGGCGACTCTGGCTCTGGAAAAACAACATTTGCAAAACACCTCAGCTTTCAATTAGCAACCAAGGGTTTTTCCCAATCTCGTCCAGTATTTCGCAATGAAAATGGCTCAGTTGAAAATGAGCATTGGGAGGCAGCTGGTTTGAAACCGCTCTACTACTTGACCCATGACCCCGATAGCCTGGATATATTTATCAACAAAACTTTGACGGGCCTGCCGAATGTCCTTGTGGAAACAAAAGACTCGGCTGAACTCTCTTCTCTGATCATTCTTGATTCGATCGATGCAGCGGGAAGCAGGGGGCCTGCACTCATAGCCAGATTGCTTAGCTTGAAACCCGAAAAATCGAGGCTTCTCCTGTTAGGAGACACCAGAGTCGTTAAGCATTGGAACTTGCCATCAGATATTGCTCGTCACGACATTTTGCCGCTCCTTAAAAATCAGAGGCAACAAACAATTCACAGCTCTGTCCAGGCTCCTTCATTTCAAGCTGAGATTGGCGCTGGTACAGCTGCAGCAACTCCTATCTTCTTTGCTCTGGCATCGGAGGCGAGTCAACGAGGCGATAGCGCCGAAGAGCTATTAGATTCATGGCTGGATGTTGTGATATCCGATAAAAGTCTAACAGATAGACTTGTCGCAGAAGCTTTCTATCACGTCCAGAATCAATCGCCCCGAGGTGTTCAATCTCCTTTGTTTGACTCTGTGGGACTCACAAGCCCTCTTCTTCTTTCCTCCAAAACCATTCAAGAATTACTCGCTGCCCGCCACCTTGTCAATCTACCGGTTGAAACAGCAGTTGCGTTGTTCCATGAAAGACCATTGCAAACGGAACCAGTTTTACGCAGCTTATTAATCCGCCTCTATCATAACAGAGACCCAAGTACTCTAATCCAAGGATTAATACACGATTCAAACGCAAGTGCGAACCTTGGCGCATTACTTGTTTCCGATTTTATTGGTGAGGAAAGCGATTTGACCGAACAAATACTGGTTCATATGATTGCTATCGTTGAATCCACATTGCCCTCTGCGCAAAAGGAAAAGGCAGGTCGTGTGCTATCTCGCTTAGGAGATCCCAGGGACTTGACCGCGCTTGCTTTTATTCCAGAGGGAACTTCAGTACATGGATCGGACTCTCATGCCAACTCTCAGCCCCCTCATTCGATATCACTCGAGAGCTTTCGTATCGGAGTGTACCCAGTGGTGAATAGAGATTATGCCGTTTTCGTACAGGAAACGAAGAGGGATTGGCATAGTCCAGATGGATTTTCCTCCGAAAGACGAAACGTGCCCGCGACTGATCTCACCTGGCATGATGCCATTGAGTATTGTGCTTGGCTAACCTCGCGCTGGCGATTGAGCGGTAAAATAAGTGACGATGAGGTAGTCAGGCTTCCGACAGAGCCGGAATGGGAACGCGCAGCACGAGGGAATTTGAACCCCGATGCAGATGATGGACTAGTCTATCCCTGGGGAACGGAATGGCAAGATGATAGCGCCAACTATGAAGAGTCGGGGTTCAACGGCACCTGCCCTGTAGGACTTTTTCCCAAGGGAAATTCCCCTCACCATGTCCACGATATGGGAGGAAATATTTGGGAGTGGTGTACAACACTATGGGGTGAAGATATGACCGTGCCTACATTCAAATATCCTTGGCGCAATGATGGTCGAGAGGAGTTGGGTGCGCCTGGTTCAATACGCCGAGTTCTTCGTGGCGGCTGCTTCTCCAGCAGCAGATTCAAAATTACCACTACTTATCGCGGTAGTCTTGAACCAGGAGGATCTTGGCGCGGTAACGGATTCCGTGTTGTTGTTGCACGAAATGATTAAGATGGGTGTGGGAAGACAAGCGCTAGGACAGTGGCATTTCTCGAAGTTCAAGTCACCGGACACCAGGGATTATTTCGAGAGATGAAATGATAGCCAGTCGCACGATCCTATTTAGGTTGATTTTGCAGGGGAAAACTTAAGTAAACATGTCTTATTTGGCATTTTCGTCTCAATCAATATTTACTCAATGTTCAAAACTCCCTTGCAATCGATACGTAGACCCTGGAGGTCTAGTCTCGCAGCAAAAACATCCACTGGATGAACCAAATAAAGCCAAGGCGGGTTCTCGCGCAATCTCTTTAAACATTTGCTGTATGCAATCTCTCTTTCGTGATTTCCAACAGCATGATTTGCTGCTTGAATAAGCCGATCTACTTCAGCATCCCGATAACCTTGCCACCACACAGCTCTAGTCACACTGGAAATCTTGTCATCCAAGACACGATATGTGCTATGAGGAGAGGAGTCAAATAATGCCAAATCACCAATGTTCTTCTCCAACCCGACTTGGCGAGCGTAGCCGGGGCGATCCTTAACCACGTCCACTGTGACCGTAAACCCCACGGCTTCGAGGGAGGAAGCAACATATTTTGTGATAGCTTGGGCCCGTTCCGGCATGTACGTTGGTGTCCGAAGGGCTATTGGCTTGCTTAGGTCAACCCCTTTGAGTAGTCTCCGAGCCTCAGCCACATCGTATGGGATAGGTTTGAGAGCTGCGTCTCGTGAACCAAGATGAAATGGGCTAACAATAGTTGTCGATGGTGTCGCAAGGCCATGAAACACGTCTTGAATAAGCGCTTCTGTGTCCACGGCATGGTTGGCTGCAAGGCGCGCCTCGGGGGAAGCGAATATGCCCTCGCGACAATTTAGATAGTAGATGACGGAAAGTGTATTGGTGGCTTTGCCCCATTGTAAATCTGGTGCAAATTCAAGGGCTTCTTCCATTCTTTCGAGATTCAACGCAACATTAACTTTGCCTTCTCTAAGCTGCTTCAATCTTTCTTCTGCACGCGGTTCAGCAGTGGCGATAATTGATTCCGGATGGTGGCCGTTGCTGCGATTCGAGCCTGTCAGCTTCAAGACTGCTTGGCCTCGTTCTTTATCAAATTCGGTGACGCGATAGCGCCCCGTTCCTAGAACAGGGTTTCCATCGGCAGCGATCCTACAAACGTAGAACTCGGTAAATATGTCGAGGATATCTGCTATGGGTTCTGGATTCTCAATTCTGAGTGTTTTGTCGTTCTCGGCTGTGATCTTCGCATGGGCCAGATAACGATGATAACTCCACTTCATACCAAAGGTGTCCCTTGAGTCCAGAATGCCGGTAATGAATTCAGCAACATGGCTTGCTACGCAAGGTTCTCCATCGTGAAATACTGCTCCTTCGCGAATGTAAAAATGCCATTCACGGCCACCCAAAGAATTCTCCCATCGGTCAAAGAGCGCTGGGTAGGCCACGCCACCGGGCTGCCATTTTAGGAGTGGCTCGAAAACAAGATTTTTGAGTGTGAGGACGCTAGTGTCATCTGTGACTTGCGTTGGCTGGCGGAAGTCGACCTTTTCAAGGCTCATGCGGAGCGTATCAGGCGCCATGGTGCATGGAATTAGTAAATTGAGCTAAGATATCAGCTTATCCCTGATCATTGAGCGGGTGTGTTACGAGTGCGTTACTTTTACCCGACAGTACGGTTCCTGTAATCCTTGGCATTTAAATTCATCTCTTGGGGGGATTTATTATCAAAGGCTGAAATGGTGGGTTCTGTAATCACGTCAGATGTCGCAATCATGCACCCTGGCCATATTGATAGACTCGACACCCTAAGGATATCTCAGAGCGTCCCAACGAAATACCCCGCTCCGGGATACAGTTCCCAATTTGAACAACAGGTAACTTCAATTGCGGAGACGTAACATCCTTTGACCGGATTTTCGGGTTATCGTCACAACGGATGAGCTTGCTAGCTGGGTTATCTCGAGGTATAATAGTGGACCGAAATTGTATCATCACCATTGACCCACAGCCTTGCACTCTAGGAAAACAAGACCTCACAGGCGTAAAATATTGTTTATTACATTTACCTGAAATCTCAATCGGCAGAATCAGTTCCTTGCTGGATACAAACGCCGCCAAGCCGCGCTCCAACTCAAAATGTCTGGTTACAAGGGAGCCATCTCGGCCGAGATCACCGAGAGCAGTTCAGATAACGAGGTAAAAACAACATCACGATGGCGCCGTGTAGTTGGACTTGTCTGGGATTCGGTGGAAGGCGATCCTCGTGACAGAAAATATGTTCAGAAACTTGATGGGTTCATGTTGTGAGTTGAATGACGATCTGATAGAATGAGAACGAAATTTAACAAAGGTTTAAGCACAACAGTCTGTTTGGGATATTTCATCAAATACCTGGATCAGACAAATATCAGTAAGAAACCTTCCATGTGTTGAAAAAAGGACAGCTCTGAGTGTGAACTGGTAGGCAATGCCTTTGTGAGCGGCATGAAGGAAGACGTAAGCTTACCCTTGCTGGCAACCAATTTTATGTCTACATAATAACATCAATTGTTCCAGTTGGAACTTTACGGAAACGAAAGAAATTGGTTGAATACTTGGTTCAGCCTTGGAATCATGGTCGGCAGTGTACCAACTATGATGTCCCAGCTGAGCTGGGCGCGCCCTTCCTATTTCATCCCATGTTGTGAGCTCATCTGGTCAGCCCTTGTAATGAGCATGGCGGCGGCAAAGAATGTCAAAACAGTAAGTGTCGCATTATTCTATAATTCCCCATTATTTCTAAAACAAAAGCTAATAAAATACAGATGTACGCTCTCAGATTCTTCATTGGGCTTTTTGAGGCATGCGCATTCCCGGGCTATATTGCAATGCTGGGTGGATGGTACGGACCCAAAGAGCTCACTAAGCGGGTTGCAATCTTGCTTGAGATCGAGTCTATAGCCAGCATGTTTAGTGGTTATTTGCAAGCAGGCTTGTACACAAGCATGAATGGACGACATGGGATCGCTGGATGGCGATGGCTGTTCATCATGGATGGCGTCATTTCTATTCCGATTGCAATCTGGGGCTTTTTCGGCCTCCCAGATCTACCACATACGACCAAAGCATTCTATCTCAACCAAGATGACAGGAAATATGGAATTCAAAGGATAGAAAGGATGGGCCACAAATCCCCCGTCAAGCTATCATGGAATGTCGTCAAGAATGTATACTTGGATTGGAAGATTTGGGCATTTGTCTTCCCTTACGTGTGAGTTACTGCGTCCTCGCCAACCAATATATAATGACGCTAATTTATTACAGAATGGTGGCCGCATGCCACACCGCGACGAGCTACTTCAATCTCTGGCTATCCGCGGCTGGCTACAGTGTCGTCAAGGTAAATGTTCTGCCGACGGGTGGTAATGCAGTTGCCATCGTCGTCACTATCTTGTGGGGAATCCTAGCAGACCGCACTGGAAAGAGGTTCATTCTCATCAACAGTCTGTTATTACTGATGATTTTGTCAAATATTTTGTTGTCGGTGTGGAATATTCCCAAAGGTGCCCTCATGTTCGCCTACTATTTATCATACGCCGGCTCAGCAACAACACCAGTTCTTATTGTAAGTTGAATTTGGCATCTTTTAGATCTTATTACAGTGGATTGACAGAGTTCTAGGCTTGGGGTGCCGAATTAAACGCAAATGATCCTAATTTGAGGCAATTGCTGGTTGCAACGTCGAACATCGTATCCTACGCCTGGGTTCTCTGGGTACCTCGTAAGTTGTTGCTATTTTGACTAGAATATCTGCAGAGCATTTGAGGCTAAACATGCTTGCTCCAGTGGTACTGTTCCCTACATACGATGCACCGAAATACAAATACGGCTACCAAATTCTCATCTTGTTTGGTGGTCTTGCAATTATAGGAATTTCCCTAATGTCCTTTTTACACAAGCGAGACGCGTAAGTTTCTCATAAACACCCATAACTCATAAGCTAAGGCCTAATATCAAGAAGCAGAAAACGACCAGCTGAAGTTGAGGGGGAATTATCCCACGATTCACCATAATATTTTTGAGTGATAGTGTAGTATAACAAGGACTGATACAAAGGTTAGTGGTACGAGATCACTTCACAGCTTGTTGGACAAATCTATGGAGATTCTCACAACATTGCACCGCATGGGTTCACACCTTCAGCAAATAGGGTATTCCCAATATGAATATGGACTAAAACCATCTCTGATCCAAATCATTTTTGCCTTGGGTAGATTGCGTCACTAAATTTAGGTAAAATATTTACATTCGAATAATAGCTTCATAAGGCTGTAAAACACAATTCCAGCGTAATCATTGAGTGCTGCAAGCCTCCTTTTTGAGAAGTGTGAACTCATCGCCCACAACACCACCATCGCCGTGAATAAACTCCCAAGTAAGCTTCTCGGCACTGTTGATGGTCAACTTGCTGAATCCGAAATGCACTTGATCCAGAACAAGAGTAATGTTCAAAAGCGGATCGTCGTCCAGGGTACTGTGACTCTCGATATTTCCTGCAGCACCGTTGACGATATGGGTCATGGAAGTTCCGGGGTTAGTGGCATAAGTATTGTTGTTGATGAACGAGGCTTCGTCGATGGTGCCGTTGTTTCCAAGAGGCATTAATCGTTCGTACCAATGAATGTGTCTGGCCGATTGTTAGTGTCAAATTGTCAAAATACTCTGTCCTTCGAAAAGGTAATCTCACCCAGCAATGTAAAGATCAACACCATTCTCCAACATGAGGCTTTCAAAGGCCTCTCGCAGGTACGCTTGGTATGATGAAACTTGGGAACTGTACATGGGACGATGACCCATGACGACAACCCACGGAGTCTTTTTGCGATCAACGCTAGCAAGATCCTTGGCAAGCCATTTGTATTGGGCAAATGACTTGGTGTCATTGTAGCTTCCATCCACAGCACCGAATGGTCCACTATCCGTGACAAAGGTTTCATTGGCGGTAGGATGGGTCTCATTTCCCGTCAAATCTCGAGCAAATGGCCACTCAGGGCTATTGGCATAATCGGTTTCTGTGTCGATAGAGACGAAGTGAGCCATTCCGTAATCGAAGGAGTACCAAAAGTTGCCAACGCCACCACTCTCCTCTCCGGCCATATGGAATCGATTTTGGTATGCCGTAAAGTTTCTAAAATTTGGTTAGTTTGAGCTCGGCCCCCCCAACAGCAGATTCCTTACCTCTGAGAAGGAGGGCAGCTGTAGTAGGTGAGCTCAGACTCGTCAGCCGAGCCATTCTTGATATTATCGTTCAGATAGGCAGTCAGAATGTTCTTAGGGCCATCGAACTCGGCGCAAGTTGCCTCGTGGTTGCCGGGAAGGACCATGTATGGAATCTTGGTGGTGATGCTGCCAATCCATTGTTGCCAGAGGTCCCAATTGGACTCGTAAAGAACGCTCATGTCACCACCCTGGGGGCCACCTTGGTTAGGTATTTCTCCAGCCGGCAGAGGCTTCTTATACTCATCCGGGATGGGTCCTCCGCCAGGGAGCTCAGTGGATGTGCCGTTATAGCATAGAGGCCAGCTATCCTCGCAGGGCAAAATTCCTGAGTACCAGTCATCTGCATAACTCAGATCACCACCGTGCCAAGCAAAAGCAGCACCATCTTCAACGGCCTTGTTCAGTTGCTTAAAGGTTCCCGCAGCATTGGTGTACCCCATATCGTTCAACACAGCCACGGAAAATTCCCGATCGTCTCCCGCGGAGCGAGCAGTCTTGAAAGACAGAACCTCCGACTGGGTAGTGCCATTAGCCGCAGGGATTTTATAGTAGTACGTCTGCCCTGGCTTCAGGTTGCGGATCAGTACATCGTGGAAAAACTGGCTGCATTGGGTAACAGCAGCAATTTCTGAGCATGGAGGAGTGCGATCATAACTAAGAAGGCAGTGTTAACCATATAAACAAATGGCAGATCTGATTTCAATCCCTTATCCTGCATTAGGCACGTACGTTGTGGTTCGGCCGGTCGCCTTCTTGTTCAGACGTGAAGGGCTAGTTCCCCAGTGAACTGACGGGGCCTGTCCCAGCCCGAAGGGTGTCTGGTAATGAATGTTGATGCCATTGGTCGTGTACGACAGAGAGACGACGTTGACATTGTTGGTTGGTTTACGCGATGCCGGTTTTACTGCGGGTGGCTCAACCAGACGTGGAAAGCCTTTGCCATTGCCGTTGATTGTCGGGTCAACCCAATCACCAACTGGTACCTCGGGGCCGGTATATGGGTACAGCTCATCAACAGTCGGTGCAGCATCAGTCTGTGCGGTGAGGAGGGCTCCCAGGAGAGCAGACGCGGCAATTGGCTTCATCGTTGTTGACAGTCGGGGGCCTGGGGCCTGGAGCAGCTCTGGGAGGTCAGATAGCAGCTTTAAACAAGGTCAAACCCCTGGCAAAGGCAACCCAAGATAACGTTCCCTATCAAAGCCTGGCTAGATCGGAGCGCATGCGAGTGGAATAAATAGGTTCCTCCCAACGCTGACGCATCTCGACGCTATACCACCTGCTACAAAGGTGCGGATGACAAAAGGTGCATTGCATTTATCTCGGTCGCGTTTTTGTCTAGTCAAGCTCAATTGATCAACGGCAATGGAATATCTGCCACCCAATGGGACAGAACCTGATTACACGTGCGGGCATACATTTGCCGTGTTGCCGTGAAGCTCGAGCAAGCTTCCCTGCACCCTCCCGCGCACCGAGGGCCCGCCAGGGCGTATCGGTGGATCCTTGGCCATTTGTTGCCCGGGGTCTTGATCCGCTCAAAGGCCTTTTGCTCTGGTCGCGGGTAATCGGCATGCAACATCGGGGGCATGTCTTGAGTGAGACATGTTAGCCGCGAGTGCATCGGGACATTGATTGGTCTTGGGTACGGGTGCAGAGAGAGGCCGGAATTATCGCGAAATTAGAGGCATTTTCGGCAGAATCACGTGATCTCATTCATTAGATCATAGTGCGCTTTACAATCTCCGCAGTCATCCAAGGTTCGATAGCTCAGTGGTAGAGCGAGAGATTGCAGATCTCTAGGTCACGTGTTCGATCCACGTTCGGACCTTTCCTTTTGCTGTTTTCTACTACTTTTCTTCTTTTTTTTTCATCTCCATTGCATGCCTTGGTCGGCAAGATATGTATGTATTATATGTTAAGCCGAACAGAGAAACCACTAAGGTTGACACCAGTGCAGTATATCGAATTGATTCGAGTTCATTCATTCCTGCATCCCACATCACGCAAAGCTCTTGGCTATTCAAGATCGGCGTCGAACCAGCGAACCAGTGACCATATTTGAGCCCATATGTTGAAACTCATGTGCTCATAATTCATGTTATTAAGAATCATGCATGAATCCTGTTGGTTGCACTGCCACTCCTTTACATTCCTTACTACCCAGCCGAGTTCAAAGAGTACCTCGACCACCATGCAGAAAATTCATGCATAAATTTTAAGTTGACTCCTTATCATTTATCATTTTCTGGAACGCCACACGCCCACAGCCATTGCTTGATCTCATCTACCTCGTGATTATACTTCCATTCCTTCCGGCTCTCATCATACACCCACGTGCCGTCGTCCTTGCATTTTGAGCAAGGTTGTTGAACCTTGACCCATTCCACTGGGCCTTTGATAGTTGTGCAAGGCGAAAACTGGCACACGACTAGTTTTCCCTGGAGTTTGTTTCCCTGGCATCCGCACAAAAAGGATTCTTGGCTGATTGGAATTGTGCACATGCTTACTGCCGGCGCGACCATGTCAGAAGTATTTCCAAATGTGATGAAAAGGAGGATTCCCAACATGGAACTTGGACCCTTCTTATAGAAGGCTCAATGGGGCGGAAGCAGCGAACAGGGCCGTATCATGGATGTTGGCCCAGTGAATCCTTTGATAATGTGTTTTCCAGCGTGATTCAGTGTCGAGTTCCCGATCCAGAAACAAATGATGGACTTTGTTTCTGTTCCCAAGACGAGTACCTGGTGTTTGTTCTTTCTTTCTTGATTTCTGCTTCATGCCACGGGAAACTGTAGACAGTACGCACCAGCTCTATACCCATTTTACTTCCCGAATCCAAGATTGAGCAATGTTGCAGTAAGTTGTGTTGGGTTACCGTGCATTGAGCAAGGTAACTAAAACCCACACCAACAAGTGAATCATGACATACTTTAGCTTAGCTTTTCATTAGTCTCGGCATACTGCAACTGTTGCGAAGCGCGTTTATAGTCACATCAAGCTTTGGAAGGAGTAATTAAAAGAGCCTTGTTTTGTTGTAAATAGGGGTTTTGTGGTAAGGTTTTATAGGCTATAGAGCTTACTTAACTAGTAGTGTTTACTTTAACTAAGCTTAGCTTATACTATATAATATATTTCCTATTTAATTACTATATTATTTATAATAATTAAATACTTTAAATAGCTTTATAATAATAAATATAATTAATTAAATAAATAAATAAAAAATAATAGTTATTATAAAGTAAAATAAAGCTAAGGTTTTTTATTTTTTGCTCTTTCTAGTAGTATAAGAACCTTTTCTTACTTGGTTAATAATTTAGTTTTTTTTTTTTTTATTAATATTATAATCTATTTATAGTTGCTCTTTTTTTTTTTTTTTTTTCTTTAACTTTAATTTTAATTTTAACTTTAATATAATATATATTTGGTCTTTTAGGCTTAGTAAGTATTAGAATATTATATAGTAATTATACTAATATTAAAAAGCCTATTTTTATTTATAATATGATTTCTTAGGTTAGTAAAATACTAATAAAGGTCCCTTTAGACTTTTATATTATTTAATATTATCTTTATAATATTAGTTTTACTTAATAATTTTAAATACTTATTACTAATATTTTTATATAGATTATTTCTATTTCTAAGCTCCTTAAGTTAACTAAGCCCTTATACCTAATATATAATAAGATTAAAATTTCTTTTAACTTTTCTTATAAAAATTACTTATATTTTACTATAGCTAGTAAAGGCTAGCTTAAGTTATACTATATAATAGCTAGCTACTCTAAGTACTATATTACTTATAAAATAAGTAATTATATATATTTTCCTTAGTATATAGCTTAGCTTAATTATTTTACTATTTCCTAGTTAATAAGTTAATTAATTACTATACTTTTCTTTCCCTTGCTTATTATCTTATCTATATCTTTAATAATAATAATAACTAAGTAAATTTTATTATTTTTACTATATTATTATATATATTAATACTATAAATAAATAACTTTTTAAATTAAGATCTTTTTATACCTTTATTTTAAATTATTAGCCAAAAAGAACTTTATTTTTAAGTAAAATACTACTAAGCTTATTACTTAGAGCATAGCCCCCTCTAGAACTACTTTTACTAATAATAGAGATTATTATATATATATTTATACTTATTTTAAGAAATTAGCTATTAAGTTTACCTAAAGATATATTGATTATATAATATAATTATTTATTTTAGTAAAAAATTAATTAATTTTAAAGATAGTATTTTTAGGCTAATATACTCTTAATTAAATAATAATTTTCCTTATTAATTTATATACTTATTTACTATAAGATTAATTATATTTAGTATTATTTAAAATTACTTAAAGTATTACCTTAAGAATGGCTTTATTAATCTATTAATAGATATTTGGGCTATAGGTAAATATATAATTTTAAATATACTTTTCTTATATTTCTAATATAGCTAAAGATTTATAATATTTATATATTATAATTAAATATCAATTTATATACTTTCTTTTATAATTAGATAAATAATTTAAATATTATTATAGTAAATATTCTATTTAGATTTAGGATTAAATTATATTTCCTTAAATAAGTACTTAAGATTTATAGTCTTTTTTGCTATATATTTTAAAGTAAATAATTTAATCTTTATTATTAAGATTATTATTATAGCTTAGTATATAGCTTTCTATATAATAATTTTACTAAATAAGCTAATAATATATCCTTATAATAATCTTTTAGTTTTTTAATTATTTATAAAGAATATATTATTAGCTATTAGTAAAGCTTATATTTTACTATTTATTTTATATTAAATAATAAAATTATAAGTAAGGTAAAGATAATATATAGCTTAGTTTATTGCCTTTTAGTACTTTTTACTTAGATTAATAAAAAATCTTAATAAAATTAATATAGTAAAAGTAATATTAAGCTATATTATAATTACTATATATAATATAAAACCCATTTTATACTAATATAGTTTAATTTTTTATATAATTACCTAGTCTTTTCCTTTTCTTATATTAAACTATTAAAATAGAAATTATTAGATAAGTATTTAATATATTTAAGCTAAACTAAGCTATTATCTTTTTAATATATAAATTATAATTTAGGTAGATCTTATACTTAATATATTTTTTAATAATTTTAATATTAAGGAATTATTAGATATTTTCCTTGTCTAATAATTTATATATAGCCTTAATTTCTTTAATAATCTTTAAAATAATATTTATATTATTTCTATAATATAATACTAAGATATTATTAATAAAAAAGATAATAAATATATTTTAAGTTAGTAAATAGAATAGGTAAAGCTTTTTTTTGCTTATTTCTAAGCCTAGTTTTATTAGGGTAGATAAGAACTCTTTAAACTAGAGTTATAGTAAGTTCTTAAGACTATATAATACTTATTTAAGCTTTATATACTTACTAAGCTACTTAAATCCTTTAGGTAATTTATAAATAATTAATATATTTTAATTTTCTTTTATTATATTAATAAATATATTTATAATATTAAATTATTTAATTTTTAGATTAAATTATATAGCTAAAGCTATAATTATATAAAAGGACTATACTATAAATATTATAATATATATTTCTTTAATTATAAAGCTATCTTATAGGTTATTTCTATAGGTAAAGTCCCGGGTTCAGTCAGGTTACAACTATCAACAGCTACAAATATAATTATTTTCTAATATTCTTATTATTCTTATTCCTATTTATATATAATTAGCTAGAGTAGGAATATTTAGTATTAAATAATACAATCCGGTTACATAAGCAAACCAATACCTTCCCTGCTTTCTAGCCCAGTCCCTTAAAGCCTTAAGCAATATTATCCTTTTAATCCCAATTATATTTTAATATTTAAGCTTTTTCTTTTTTATTAGAAGAAATAATACTAATTCCTTTTATATAAGTATAAAGTATTCTTCTTTCCTTTTTTTATCTTCCGGATCCCTATGCCTTTTATTCCCATATAACCCATTTTTCTATTCTAATAATTACTTTACTTTAATTAATAAAATATTCTAGTACCTAGTTAAAATTTCCTTTGGTAAATATATTAGTAATATTATTATTTCTATTAATTTATTTAATTTTATATAGCTTATATTATTTATATAATTATTATAATATTATAATATTAATTATAAATTACTTTTTTTTTATTATTTTAAGCTTTATAAGATACTTATAAAGAAAATATAAATTAATATATATAATTATTAGAATATATAAGATTTTAAGTTAATTAATTATCTAGTTAAGGGTTATTTTAATTATATAAGTAATATTAATTTTAGTAATTATATTATAAATCTTGGATATAAGTATACTATAGGTAATTTATTAATATTTAATAAAGCTAAAATAGATAATATTCTTATTTATTATAAATATTCTATCTTTTACTTACTTATTAATAATAATAATAATAAATTTAAATTATAAGAAAAAATTAGGATTATTTATAAAAATTCTATTAATAAATATAAATAGCTTTACTATTAAAAGATTAAGTAAAATAAATATAAGACCATAATCAAAATTATTCTTTTACCACTAAAGTTATTTATTTAAGGTCTTAATTTACTTTATATTTAATTTCTAGTATTATACCACAGCTAATAGGTTATAATATACTTTAGATTAATAAATTAAAGTAATATATATATCTTATATCTATTATTCTATATATTATTATTTAGTAATAATTAGGTCCTTACTCTTAATAATTATAATCTTTTTGCCTTACCCTTTTTATTATATAATAATCTTATTACCTTTTAATAGGATAATAATTATATTATTAAAAGTAAAAAGTTAATTAGTTATTAACTTCTCCTTTGATTTTGCCTTAAAGATAGCTTTTATAAGCTTTTTCTCTTTTAATTAAAAGAACTTCTTATTTAATACTCTAATTATATTATTAATCTATATACTAATAATTATAAATCTAGGATTCTTCTTTAATAATATTAATAAATATAGATTAAAAATTAAGGAAATTATCTTAAGCTTTTCTTTATAGTATTTATTATAAATAGCCTACCAATAAATACTAGCTTCTAAAATACTATAAAAAAATATAATAATCTTTATAATTATATCTTCTAGATAATAATAGTAAATACTCTTAGAAAGTTATACTAAAATAATACAATTTAGTTTTATCTCTAATTATATATATACCTAAGTTATATTATATAGCTATAAGAAAATCCCTTTATTAATTAATAAAAGGATTAGTATTAAAATTAATTATTGGCTATATTATTGGATTATAGGTAATTGGGTAAGAATTACCTTCTTTCCTTTATCTATATAGTCTTAAATAACTAGGCACAATTTCTTATATAGTATATCCATAGTCTTGCTTTTTACCTTATTTATAATATAAGATTTAAAGATTTAGATATTACTATGAATCTTTTTGTTAAACTAAATAAATTTAAATATACCTTACTAGATTAGTCTCTTGATTTCTCTTATTATTAATACCTTAAATAATTATCCAGGGATATTAATTATATTATTCTTATAGAATTATATTATAAGTTTTATATTAGTCTTTTTTTTATTTAAGATAAATAATTTATAATAATTAATTTTATATTTAAATTATTTAATAAGATTTATATTATTAAGTATAATAAGATTTTTATATAATTGCCCTTTTCCTTTTTTTGGAGTTAATTAAGTAAGCGGTATTACTATAGGGTTCTTTTAAGGTTATTTTCTTTTTCTTTTTTATATTAGTAATAATATTAATAGTCTATTATTAGGTTTATCTTTATAGTCTATTTTATTTATTAGTAGTAAGTTTATTAATTCTATAAGGGTTTTATCTTGGTTAGGATCTTATAGAAATAGTCTAATAATAATTAAATAAAAATCCATAGGTCCTTATTTTCCTTTAATTATATATATCTTTCTATTAATTATAATAAGTATATATAGCCTAATTTACTCTTCCTTCTCTTACTATACTTAAATCTATAATTATAAAGGAAGATTTAAGATAATAAAAGTATTAGGGCTATTTTAAGTAATAAAAGCCTTAATAATTTATTATTAATTATAAATCTAGCTAATCTCCCTTATAGCTTTATAAATAGTCTTAGTATATTTAATTATCCTAGGTAAAGAAATAGAATTATTAATTATTTATAGATATATTCTAAATATAAAAAGTATTAATATAAGATTATTAGGTCTAATAATATTATTTATAGCCTTTACTATTATCTAGAATATTTTCTTTAGTTTTATTAATAGATTCTTTTCTTAAATAATTTGGTAGGTATATTAAAGTAATTTATAATAGTACTTAATCTTGCTAATTAAGTTATATACCTTAATAGGTATTATATTAATAAATATACCTTTAATTCTTATCTCCTAATAAAATTCTTTAATAATAAAATTCCTACTTAGATTAATAATAATCTAGTCTAATAATCCCTAATATATATTAAATTAATAGAGCTTAATTATCTTTTATATTATTATTATAGAAATATCTATAAGAAATTAAATAATATTAAATATAATTGCCTTATCTATAATATAAAATATAGGCTTATTATTAATATATATAATATTAATAATAATCCAATAATTAAAGTTATAATTATTATAGATAGTAAATTTAAATTATTAGGGTATTTTTATATAGAATTAGTATTTCTTATAAATCTTAGTAAATTTCTTAATTATCTATCTTTTAATAAGATAATTAGCTTTTATTAATAATATATAGAATTAATTTATAAAAGGATGGTTAAAATGGTAGTAGAATTATTGTAATTTGCTATTAATAAGGTTGCTCTGGGTAAATAATTCTTTAATATTAAAAAGTATCTATAGATATTCCTATTTTTATATAATAAAAACCTTTATATTTCCCTATTTAAGATAATTATTAAGATTATAGAAATAAATACTTAGATAATTTATATTATATAAGTAAAGAAGAAATAGAGTATTAATTAGTATAATATAAAATAAAATAATACTAAGTAATATAATTATATTTTCTATTCTAAGTAATTAAAATAATATTCCTAGTCTAAATCTAATAAAAACTTTTTCTATATTTATATTTAGCTCTATAGGTAAAGTAATTATTTATTATAATATAATAAACTATTTATAGCTTTCTATTAAGAACTCTATAATACCTATATTAGAAATAATCCCCTAGAATATAATTAAGGAGTAATAGCCTTTTAATTAAAATTATAATATAGGCTTTTATACCTTTATTTCTTTATTAATAAATGGGTTATATCTAGTAATATAATAGGCAATAGCTTGATTAGTAAGTATAATTAAAATAAGTAATATATTAACCTTATTAATAGTACTTATAAAGAATATATATTAATTACTATTAATATTACCTTCCTTGCCTTTAAATAAGCTATAAGAATTATTATTTTCTTGGGATAAGTATTTACTATTACTCTTATTATTATTATTATTATTATTTTCTTTATAATTAGCTAAAAAGATAGTATATATGAGATTACTTAAATAACTATTCTTATATTTATTATATGCCTTCTATTTTTCCTCCTTTATATACTTAATTAAAAAGCACCTAAACTTTCTATAAATATAATACTTTTTTATTCTTTTCTATAGACTTAATAACCTAGCTTAATTCTTTTTTTTTTACTATAATTATAATATATAGGGTTATAGTAGTAGTAGGCAATAACTATTTTATCCTTGGTATATCCGGTTAATCCAAAATTACTAGTTTATTATTTCTTGGTAAAAATTATTTAATAATCTTATTAGAGTAAAAGCTATATTAATAGTAATATAAAGTTAATAGTAAATACCATTATATAACCTATTAGGATTAGAGATATAACTCTTAAATTCCTAAATATCCCTATATATAGTAAGAACTTAGTCTTATAGACTATCCTATATCTATAAAATATTTAAAAAAGCTTTTTAGAGATTCTTTAGCTTTCTAAATAATATCTTTAAAACTTTTTTTTATATTTTATTAAGATTTTTATATAATATCCATAAGAATCTTATATCTTATTATTTTTAAAGGTAATTTTATTTTACTTATTTATTCTTAAAATAGGCCTATATTATTCTTTTTATTTTGCCAAATAATAATTAAATTTAAGGATTATATATATTATTAAAGTAATATAATAATATACTTTCCTTAAGTATAATAAAAAAAGCTCTAGTATATTGCTCCTAAGAAATACTAGCCTTATTATAATAATTATTAAAAATATATGCCTTTATCTTAAATACCTTATATTTCCTATTACTATACTTTATCTCCTTAGTATATAACTTTATAAGATTAATAAGCTATCTTAGTATTAGAATATTAGCTAAATAATTACTAGTATATTAGTATATTTATAGTAAAGGTATTTCTTATAAAGAAAAGATAACTTATAATTAATATATCCCTTAAATAGGAATTATTTCTTTTAATAAAAATATCCCCTATAATATAAAACCCCCTAGTAAATAAATTAGTTTTATTGGGGTAAGGAAATCCTACCTTATTTTTTTATCCCTTTAATTAAGTAATAGTAGTTAATAAGAGGACTATTAACTTATAACCAAAGTCTTAGGAATATTAATACTAATTTCTATAATTTTAATAATAAACTTAGAATTTTAGTAAAAATTCTTAAAATCCTAACTTTTATTATAAGCTATTTAGATCTTTTTTTTAGTCTAATTACAATATTCCTTTATATTAAGAATCTTATTAAGCTTATTAATTATTAAAGTCCTATCTTTTAAAAAATAAATTCCTTATTTAAATAGAAAATTATAAAGTCCCTTTATTAATTCCCTTAACTCTTTTTACTAAAATATAATTATTTTTCTATTAAACTTTTATTTAAATCAATAAAAGAGCTCTTAATTTAATATTTTCTATTATTAGTAAAAGATAGTAAAATAGATTATTATAATATTAATCTTTTCCTAGAAGTAGGCACTCTTATTAAGGGAATAATAGACTTCCTAGGTATACTTAATAACCTATATACTCTTATTTTTTAGAATTAAAATAATCTTAAGATATTTTTTATTAATTTTTTAATATCTTTCCCTTACTAATATACTAATACCTATTAATATATTATTATCTACTAGTATATTATTTTATAATAGGGACTATTAATCTACTATTTTATTATTTTTATTAAAATAAAGTAATAATTATAGATATAATAATTAAAACTTCTTTGGATTATTAGCTCTTATTAATCTAGAAAATTAAATTAATTACTAAATAATAGACTAATAAGAGGGTCTTTTGTACAATAGATATAGGGAAGTCATTATAGCTTCCAAGCAAACTAATAATCATTGGCTAGGCAGGGGTAGTATCTTTAGATTAGTATATAGGTCTCTTGCTAAATTAAATCACTCCTATTTAATTACATAAGCTATACCTCTTTACAAAATACCTTACTAATCTATAGAAATATATAAATACACTATCTAGACTAATTAATATAGATAAAGTCTTAGGTTTAGTTAGATTATAACTATTAGCAATTATAAATATAATTATTTTTTAATATTCTTATTATTCTTATTTCTATTTATATATAATTAGCTAGGGCAGGGATATTTAGTATTAAGTAATGCAATCCGGTTATATAAACAGACTAATACCTTCCCTGCTTTCTGGCCTAGCCCCTTAGGGCCTTAAGCGGCATTATCCCTTTAATCCCAATTACATTCCAATAATTTCTTATATAAAGCCTTATCTTATATTATTTAAGGAAATTATTTTAATTAAATTTATAAATAAATATTTATTTTATAGATAATAGTTTGCTTTTTACTTTAAAATGTTTAATTTTTTTCTAGGTTTACTTAATTATTAGTATTTTTATCTTTAATTATATAGCTTTTATTATTATATTATATAATAGATAGTTTTAAAGCTTTTTCTAATTTTATAATAGTTTAGTAAGGTTATTTTAGTAAAGCTTGGGCTTATATAGTACTATACTTGCTTATATGCTTTACTTTTAATTAATTACTTTTTTAATTATAGTAAATATTATTTAGAAGCTTAGGGGGTTTAATTTTTTTCTTTTATGGTAATTAATTATAAAGAAATTTATAAATTTCTTTGTTTATTTTATTAGTATTAGGTATTCTTATTCTTATAGGGGTTTGCTCTTTTATATAGCTCTTGTTTATATATAAGTACTTATATAAGTTTAAGTCTCTTTATATCTTCTTTTTTAAAGTCTTTCTTTTTCTTAAGTAAAATAAGTTATTAGTAAAGGTAAGTTTATTCTTATATAAATTATAAGCTTTTTAGTGATAAATATTGTTTTTTATGTTTTTTAAGCTTTATTTATTAGCTAGCTTTATTTAGTTTAGTTAGGTTTATTTAGTATTTTACTTAGTATATATATCCCTAAATTTAATAATCTTTCTTTTAACTTTATTTTTTTTATATTTAATTCTATTAATTTATTGGTTTATTATATAGATTATATATTCTCTTAAGTAATTATTATATTTATAGCCTATATATTTATTAGCTTAAGGGTTATTTCTAGTATTTAAAGTTTAATTAGTATATAAGTTAGTATATACTTAGTATTTTTAATAGTACTTTCCTTTAAAATATTATTGTTTTTTAGTACCTTTATCCCTAAGTTTAAACCTATTAGTATTTTAGTTAGTTTTTTTTGGATTGGTTTATTTTTATTATTTTCTTTATATTTAAATATCTAATTAATTAGCTTTATTCTTAGGAGTTTTTCTAAGTATTCCTTTAGTTATTTATAGAAAATATACTTATTAAATTAAATATTTCTAATTATAATAATCTTTTTAAGGCAAGAGATTTATATTTAATATAGGTTGCTAGCTTTATAGTCTACTAAATATTCTATATACTTTCTAAGGTATATCTTTATAAGCCTTTCTATTTTTCTATTTTTTTAATTATATTTTAATAGATATATATAATAATTATATATATATATTCTATTTTAATTAGGTCTTAGGTCAATCTTAGGCTTTTTTATTAATAATAAAGTATAGTATTTAAATTATAGATCTAGTCTCTTTAGTAAAGTAGTTTACTTATTTACCTTTAATAGTAATATATTAAGTAAGTAAATTATTATTTAAGTATTTTTAGGCTATAGGTTTTAAAGGAGGTTTATTTTGTTAAATATAGTATTTAATTTGTTTATTATTACCTTATTTATGTATTTTATTTTGCTATTGGGCTTATAGGTATTTATAGGAAATGGCTTAATTTCTATATTTTTAAAATAAGCTTATTTTTAAAATTCTATATAATTTTTAATATTTATAATACCTATCTTATTATTATATCTTATTTTATAAATAAGAAGCCTAAATTACTATTTAATTTAATACTTAAACTAAAATAGTTTATTAAAAAGCTTAATTAAAGTCTTAGTTAAGATAGGATAAATATATAAATAGCTATTATATTTATCTTTTATTATAAAAAGCTAATTTATTTTATTATATTTCTTTAAATAATTTTAAAAGTCCTATTATATATGCTAAAATAATCTAGGAAAATAATAATTTAATAATTTATATAATATAATTTATTAGGTATATATTTAAATATATATTTTATAGTTAATTCTTATTATTTTTTATATTTATATATTATAGATATATTTAATAAGCTTATAGAATATGTTTTTATTTAAATGCCCTACTTAAAGGTACTATAATTCCTTTATATTAGCTCTAGGCTTAGGAGGGTTTTTTATTAGCCTTTACTTTTTAATAGAGCTTTACTAGCTTGGGACTACTTTGGTAATAAATAATTAAAGATTTATATTATTAATTAGGATTTTCTTTTTAAGTAGTATATTAATTAGAAAAGGATATATAAAAATAGGAATATATTAAAAAAGAATTATATTATATTTTCTAATAATTTTAAATAAAATTATACTTTACCTAAATATTCTAAATTATATTAAGTAATTATAATTATAATATTAAATATCTATCTTTTTTAATAGAGCTTTTAATATAATATTAATATAAAATTCTTTTATTATAATAATATTATAAAAGATTAGGCTTTTAATTAGAATATTATTTAATTTATTAAATATATTTTTAATTATATATTCTTTTCTTTTAATAATTAGAAATTAGATTATATTGGCTTTAATATATTTATTATTATTTAGTTTAAAGGTCCTTGGTAGAAATAGTTTAATAATATTAATAAAGTAAATAGTACTATAGATATTAATTAGGATACTTAGAGTAAGTGGGTAAATAGTGGTTTTAAGTATAGTAAATATATTTACTATTTTCTTAATAGAATATAATTAAATTAGGTTTAATATTATATAATTAAGATTACTTAGGTAATTACTAAAAGTACTTTGCTTATTTATTTGGTTATTTATATTCTAGCCTTTTTTTACTAGGTTTTTTCTTAGATTTTTCTAGTATAGTTTTTAAAGCTTAGTATAAATTATATCTTAGTTTGTATTATTTAGTATTCTTTTGAGTATATAAGAGCTTTAACTAATAATTATATACTTAAGTAATAAGTAATTTATTAGTTGTTAGAAATATTTATTATTCTTAGACCTAAGGTAAGGGTAAGGTTTATTTGTTTTTTATTATGGTTTTATATTATTATTAAGTATAGTATATATGCTTATATGCTTAGAAGCCTTGTTTTGGTTTATTATTATAAGAAATATATTACTTATTTAAGTGAGGATTATCTTAATTTTACTAAGCTATTTAGTCTTTATAAGGTCTTTTAATTGGTATTATACTTATATAAGAGATATTTACGTATTTACTATTTTAAGGAAATTATAAATAACTAAAAGATCTTATATTTTTGGTATATTGTATGCTTTTTTATATATATAAAGTATATTCTATTACTAGAATTATATTTTTATTTTGATATTAGCCTAGTAAGTATTCTTAAGATATGCTTTATAGTCTTTGTAGATTTTTTCTTTAGTACTTATTTAAATAGGGTTTATATTATTTTTAATTACTTTAATTAATTGCTATAGTAAGTATTATATATTTATATACTTTATATCTATATTAGAATTTATTATTATATTTATTAAGTTTTAATTAGTTAATTTAAAGCTTATTTTTCTTACTTTAGTATATTAAATTATAATAATATTTAATATAATTAGTATATATACTATTGGTTTCAAAGGGAAAAGGGTTATAATACACTAGTATAATAGGGGTCAAATTAGGGGTTTTTATAAATTAATTAATTATTCTATCTAGCTAGCTATCTATTTAGCTTATGGTATTACAAGCCAATTACATAAGGTAAGGTTAATCCTACTATACCAAGATTATACTAGTTAACCTAATATTTTGCTGGTAATAGATTAAAAGCCAATTCTAATATTAATATCTTTTCTTTTTTAAATAAGCAAAATAAATATAAAATTAATATATAAAATAAGCATATTTTTATTATAAAAAGGAATAT